>MU118023.1:0-19834 GCA_014904855.1 Thelephora ganbajun
CTCTACTCTAGGGCAGGCCTTTCGCGCACAGACCATGCTATGCACCCCATGTGTTTGCGCACAGACCAACGGAGTTCCGTCGGTCCGTGAAGGAGCTCCTCGCGGTCCTTGCGGAGCTCCGTCTTCGTCATCCATCATTTTAGGTAAGCTATAGGAAAATGAGGGAAGGAAATGATAGACCAATCATAACGAGAGGAAGGGTTATTTATAAAGTATGCTTGCTCAGCATAATAGAAACGGGTCCAGGCTTTGATTGGCTTAGCGGTGGGTTGAGTGACCAATCGTTCTCACGGCAGGCCGATGACTAAGTGTGGCGGGGTAAGAGAGTGCTTGTTTTCAGGGAGGAATGGGACTTAGCGTGAAGGCTATTTAATCAAGAGCGGCCTTCGCTATTTTCCTCACCAATCCGCTTTTCTTCTCCACCATGACCCTCGAGAATAATCGTACTTTCATCACTCCTCGTAACCAGAGGATCTCGTGCATCGACACTCGTCCCCATTCCAAGTATGGGAAACCCACTCCGGATAGTTACGGGTTCGAATACCCGACGATGTCTTCGGTAGGCGAGCTGACCAAGTTTCGATTTGTGAAACTCATCTCAGTTTGCCTTTACAGCTCGTCAATGCCGTTATCTCGCAAGAGGATAACGATTTCCCTCGTCGACAGTATGCGAGCGGCTGCTCGTTCGACAACATCGTTTGGCAACAGGCGATCGGAGCGTCCAAGAACATGGACCACACTCGTCGTGGTTGGGACATGGCCGATGACGAGAAGGTTCTTTTCGACCTGGTTCAAGCGGGTCTTATCGACTTTCAGGATTTCGACGAGCCCCACAAGTGGTCTTCCAGGAGCATTCGGTACTCTGCCGTAGTGGCGGATCGTCTGTGGGCCCTCCACGAAGCGGATCGTTCCAGGGTATGTCTGGTATACTGTATCACCCGATTAAGGCTAACCAGTATATCGCATAGAACGATCGTTTGGAGTCGGAGTTGAAGGAGTTGAAGGGGACTGTCGCCCTTCTCAACACTCGTCTTCTCGCGGTAGATCGTCATTCCTTCGAGGCCAACAAGAAGGTGAACGCCGAGTTGGGAAAGGCCAACGAAAGGTTGAACCGTCATCGTCGTTGTGTGGACCTTCTCCAGGAGAAGCACAACGGGTTGGTAATGTATACCACCAACCTGTCGGACTCCATAGAGCTCCACCGCCGATCTCTGATCGCGCTTCGCGGCGGGATGTGTACATGTCCTCGTCCGATGACTCCTCCAGTTGACGGTTCAGGGGCAGCGCCTTCGTTTTCGCACTCTCCTCCGTCGTCTCCTCCAGGTTCTCCTCCGTCCGCTACGGTCGTGGTTGAGAGCCCAGTGACTATCGCTCCTGTTGAGAATGAAGAACCGGTCGTGGTTCCTCCACCTTGCTGCGCTCCTCGTAGGACCGTAGACCAGTCTTTCACCACTCTTCGAGTAATCTCTGCGGAAGAAGAGCGAGAGATAGAAGATCGTCTCGTCGGCGCGTGGCAGGAACAAGGCCGTTCAGCTGTACGTCAACAGCATCGCTCTTTCCGGGACTATCATCCTTATCGTAAGGCTTTAGGGAGTCGTCCCAAATATTCCCGTTGGCTCGGGGTCGAACGAGACCTCCGTTCCAAGTTGCGACGTGCCCGTCGTAACGTTGACTCGGGAGCAGATGGAGACTCTGAGTCCGGGAGCGAGGGGTTATCGGCTTTTGAGCGTGATGAGGGCGGTGATGATGATGCCCAACTCGACGGTGCACGCTCGTCTCCGATCCTCTGATAACGTCGGGGGAGAACTCCAGTTGGTCTTTCCGATCTCGCAAGAGGAGTTCGACTCGTTGTTGACTGGGGAGATCGAGGCCGAAGTTCGTCAGGTGCGGGAGTCAGAAGTGGTTCGGTCCAGGGTTCCAGATCAGGAGAATGTCGATGACGAGCTCGAGTATAGTGATGGGTGGGTGACGGATCGTAGCGTGGCAGTCGAATAGTTTTGCCGAGGTAGTACCGGTGCCAGTACTACAAATAAAACCTTTTCTTCTTCTCGGGTCTCTGAAATGTGAGCAAGTCGAAATGGTGAAAAGAGTGACTATGAAAGTGTCCGTTTGTAAAGGGAGAGATAGAATCGGGTATGTGGGAAGAAATGGTGGTAACGAACATGAAATCGTAAGGATTAAAAAGTTTTGAAAATTTTACCCGTTCAAAACCGTACAATCCTGACATGTGGAGGCGGAGTTGAATGCCTTGAAGGGACAGGTGTCCCTTTTGAACAATCGTCTCCTGACGGTTGACCATTTCTCCTTCGATGCCAACAAGAAGGTCAACACCGAGTTAGAGAAGGACGGGGTTCAATTGAATCAACACTGAGCTTGTCTTAACACCCTTCAGGACAAACACAACGCATTGGTCCAGTACGTGGGCAACCACTCCACTGAGCTCGATCTGCATCGTTGTGGTCTGCTTTCCCTTCACGACAAGATGTGCACATGTAATGTCGAGCCTGAATCTCCAATTGGTGGATCTGGGGCAGCGCCTTCTTTCTCCTTGTCACCAACTACTCCTCATGGCGAGCCGAGTCCTACTCCTCCATTGATAGAGGTGGAGTCAGAGGAGACTCCCATTGTCATGCCGGTGGAAAATGCCATGCCAATCCCCATCCCTCCACCTTCCTCCACTCCTCGTCGTACCGTGGTGGAATCGTCCACTATGCTGAGGGCCATTTCCGTTGAGGAAGAGCGGGAGATAGAAGATCGTCTCATCGGAGCCTGGCAACGTCAAGGAGTCATAGGTTCCATCTGCTCTCAACGTGACTACCACCCTTATCGCAAGGCCTTAGGACAATGCCATCCCAATTACTCTCATTGGCTCAGAGTCAAACAAGACATCCAGTCCAAGTTGCACCACACCTGTCATGACATTGACTCGGGAGCAGCTGCAGACTCAGAGTCTGGGAGCGAGGGGTTATCGGATGTTGAGTGTGATGAGGGCGGTGACGCTGATGCCCAACGCGACAGTGTCCGCTCGTCTCCTGTCCTCTGATCATGTCAGTGGCGAACTCCAGCTCGTCTTCCTGATCTCTCAGGAAGAGTTCGACTCTCTCTTGTCTGGAGAGTTAGAAGCTGAGGTTTGTCCAGTCGAGGTACAGGATGTGGTTTGTAGTGGGGTCCAGGACAATGAGCTTGAGTATAGCGACAAATGGGTTACGGAGTCATAGTTCAGCGAGTTTTGTGGTTGCCGAGTCAGCACTGGTTTCAGTGCTGAAAATATAACTTCTTCGACATCTTTCCTGTTGGTGTGAGCAAGTCGAAATGGGTAAAAGAGTGTTTATGAAAGTGTCCGTTTGTTAAGAGCATGAAACTGATAGGGTATCAGGGGAAATGGTTGGGGTAACAAATGTGATATCATAAGGATTAAAAAGTTTTGAAAAATTTTACCCACCTCAAACTGTATAATCCTGACACCAACAGACAAGATTCACAATGCTCTGGAAGTACCATGGTCAGTCAATCTTGCTGTTTCACCACGGTGGACTCATTGGCTCTGATGTGTCCCTCTCTAGCCTACCACCCTCCCTTCCATACCCCCCATACCCTCCCCCCAGTTATGCCACCCATGACCTCGTTCAGCATGAGGCCCACCAAGCTGACCTCAACACCTCCCACAGATATCTCCCCTCCCCCTGCCCCCTCATGACCCCTCCTCCCACCTTTCCTTTCTCCTCCACCTCACCAGGGAGAGGGGGCACACGCCTGCTGGAGTTTGCAAGCAGGTTTATTTTGTGCCAATTAATGCAATACACACGCATTTATTGGACCCTCTATTTACATTCATGTATTTTGTATATAAGCTTTGCACCAATACACAACAATTGCCACGATCCAATAATTGCTGTCTAGTGTGAACCATTTATTTGAACCCAATAAATGCCCGCAAAATTCACATTGAATGTGGGAGGTGCATCTATTTGTGTTGGAAGCATATAAACAGCACAGTTGCGCAAATTCGTGCATTTGTGCCCGCAAATCAACAAATCTAATATTCGTGCCAATAAACAGGAATAGTCCCTAACGAGGCCAATTCCCCCGCATAGAAATTCGCGTTTATGGACTTAGAGCTGATGGACTATATACGCTGTAGAAAGGCCATTAAATGGCCCTTTAAATGCTATTTATTATTTGTCTAATCCGTACAGGATACAAGTAGGGACTATTCCCATTTATTGTTGCGAAAAAGAACATATATTAGATTTGTTGATTTGCGGGCGCAAATGTACGTTGAACACAACTCTCAACACCTTACGGCAAATGATGTATAACAAATGAACGCCCCAACAGCCATTCTGAGAGGTGGGTTCATCAAACACCCGGGATTCATGTCGGACTGCTGCACCCAGTTCGCTATAAGCTAGCGTGCATTGACTTTGTAGGTACGGGACAGGGATAAATAAAATTTCGTGGAACAATTCCTACTAACAATAACTAACATCAACATCATGTTTAGGCCAGATACATATCCCGCATGAGAGGCGCGATACACCTTCAAGATCTGATGAACGTGCGCTCAGTTTTGGCACACAGAAGCCAGAGTGGCCGATTGACATCAACCTACCAGGGCTTGCGCAAGCGGTGTGCGACATACTGCATACCCGGCCGTTTATCTCGCTTCTTGTTCCAGCAGTCCTCGACAAGTTTCCACGCCGCCGACGAAAGTCCCATCTTCGAGGCATCAATCGGTTTGGGGGGACGTTTACCCTCTATTATCACCCTGGGCTGGAAATCTCGATCTGAAACATCTGGGAATGGAAAGTTCCCAGTGAAAATCTAGCAGAGAAGACGGTCAGAACCTAAGTCTGCGGGAGTGACGATGGCACCATACCTCAACAACGACCATCCCGAAGGCATAAACATCCGACATCTTTGTGGGACGCCTGGAATTGTCATTCGACGCCTCCAGAATCTCAGGTGCGGCCCATCGTATGCTGTATCCACGGAATGGACTGGAAGCGTTGTTCGAAACGGGGTTGAAGGTAATTGAAGAGAAGCCAAAGTCATTAATTTGCGGGATCCCTGCGCTGTCGAACAAGATATTCCGCTGACGGATAACCGTCAGCAAATGAACCCTCTGTAATTGATGTGACTGACCCCCTTCATGTCTCCGTGAATGACGTCCTTGGAATGGAGATAGGAAAGCCCGTCTGCGACTCCGATCATCTTGGGTATCAAAGTTCAGTATACTCGCCAGCGTGAACAAGATGAACCCTTACGATCGACACGCGGTTGGCCACGGGGTGCTTGTTTAGGTACTGCAAGAGATCTCCTTCCGGCATCCACGGGGACACCGCACACAGATCGGCAAAGTTGGGTTCCGCCCCAAGAGTCGGGACCACGTTGGGATGGTTTAGTCGCTTCCACACCGTGACCTCCTTATAGAACCTCTGAAGCGAGAGTGAATTGCGTAGTCACATTTTGTGAGAAAGGGGCAGACCTTTATCTTATAATCCTCCCCATAGTTGGCACGAAAGACCTTCGCGGCGAAAATGTGTTTCCGATCGTCTATGACTTTCCATACGTCGGCGGTGCCTCCAGACATTGGACGATTAGTGGTCTTATACAGCCTGCCATGGAAATAATGGGACGAAGGCAGAATTCCCCTCGATCCACATGTCTTTCTCAGGGAACGCAGCATCCTTTTCCGAAGCGGCTCGGCATAAATCCTAGAATCAATCATCTGGAAAAGGATGAGTTATCAAGCTGCTCGAAGAGAGCGAAGCCGATATACCTGATCCAAACATTCGACCCACATCCTGAGGTCCTGTTCCGGCAGCTGTTGTATGGAATATTTATAATCTCGGGCATCAAATATCGTAGATAAGACTTGGGGGATCTCGACCTGGGGGATGTTTCCCCTTGCGAAATGGTAGATGAGTTCGTAGGTCGTGTTACGAGGAGCGGCCATGGAGGGAGGTGGGTGTAGAAAGGAGAGATGGGAATAGGTCAGGCCCTGCGGCACCGCGCGCAATCCTCAGGTTCGCAGCATGGCCTCTTCACATGACACTTGAAGCTTGATCACCGCCGAATCGTATCGATTGTAAAATTGTAAGCATGTGTACAAATTCCGGAGCGGGCTGGAGAATTCACCTCACGGGGATTGCCAGCCAGCTATGAATCATAACCGGATCCGACAATTCAAACCAGGAACACGCCTTTCGACGAATCAATTGCCCTAATAGTAGGGCCCATATGCTGACGCGTTTGGGCGCGAGTCTAGTCTATACACGGAGGAAGAGATAAGAGGGTGGCGACGGGGGCAAGGTGTGCCGGCAATATCCGACGGGCCGGATGGAGCGGGTCTAATACATTCTTTAAGATGGTTCCTCGTATTCAGGACCACAAAATATCAATCGTTAGGTACAAAGCGTAAGGTACTGAGTGTATGGAAAGGCCTTCGTTTATCATTGCTCAGATGTTCACTCGGGATCTGCCTCCTCCATTCTGACCCACACACCGCCTTGCGCATAGATAGTGATATGAGATCTGACCCAAATCTTCTCCACGGCTTTCCTTCCGGTCCCGTTCGCCCAATCCGCCGGAGGCTTGGCTTCTGGATTTGAACCCATATCGAACTCGATCTTCTCAAACGCCTGGGCAATCCGGGCGATCACCGTAGAGGCTTCGTTGTACGCAAACTGTGGTCCAAGACAGATTCTTGGACCTGCGTTAAACGGGAGGAAGATGAAGGGGTTTGAGACAAGGTACTGCTTAACCCTATCGTCCAAGAATCGGTCTGGGTCAAACTCATGGGCTGACGGGAATGTAAACATGCATGAAGAATGGATCCCAGTTGCATCTGTGCTCACCGGTGGGTCCCCACAGATCCGTCCTCCGATGCATCAACCACGGGGAATAGTTAAGTTGAGTGTTAGCAGGGATGTAGATTGGCTTTCCCCCATCCACAGAGGGCCAAAGGACTCCTTTCCTCGTGGACCTGAGATTTAAAGGTCTACGTCCCATTCAGTATGAACCTGTTGCCCACAGCAGGTTTAAGTAACTCACACATTCGGATACAAACGTAACGTTTCTGGTTATACCGTCAATCAAGTGGCAGTATGAATGGAGGTGTGCGAATCCTGCTTACCGTTCAAAACCGCTCGAAGATATTTCATATCTCTCAAATTGTCAGGGTCGACCTTCCCATCGGGACCAAGGGTATCTAATACTTCACGACGAAGGCGTGCATAAATTTCTGGATGCTTGGCGAGCATGGCTACCGTGAACGTTGTCAAACCAGCGGTCTGGGTTCGAGTTCATTTCAGCTCTTAGGTGGGACATGGATGAACATACCGTGTCACGACCAGCCAGCATGATATTGAACGTTTCGTCCCTGATCATGTCGTAGTCTGTCGTCACGATTGGGTATGACGTCAGTAAACCAACGAGTCGTGCTGAAAATCGCACCATCCGTCTGGCGCACGAGGTGATCCAACAAACTCCCTTCCTCTTTGTCCAACTCGTCGACACCATTGGCATTCTTCTTTTCTAGTGCTGCCTCGATAAGGGGGTTGATGAATTTATCTGTGATGTTCCTTTCTGCGGTCACAGCATCCTTCCAGAATTCGAGGAGAGGCCAAAATTTGCCATAAAATGCTCGGGGAAACGTGTGCTCCTGCGCACGGTTGAAGGCCAACGCAAATTCGTCCGAAGGATGTGTAGGTCGAGTGTGACTTTTGCATGTGGATGGGTAGGGTAACTCGGCGGACAAACTCTTCACGTCCCGTCCGAACAGGAACTCCGTTGCCGTGTCTAACGTAAACCGAAATAGAACGTCTTGGACATCAACGGCGATACCCCGACTAAATCGCTCTTTCATCTTGATAACCACCTTGTCGGCATGGCGATTGAAGATCTCAAAGTCGCTGATCCTTTCCCTGCTGAAGAATGACCGTGTCATTGACCTGTGGAACCTAGGAATATAGTTCGTCAGGAAAGGCGTATGGACCTGTGACTTCTACACCGACTTCCATCTGTCTCCTTATTGGTGTGGCCGGTTAGAGTTTCCTCCCCAATGAGAACGTAGAGACGCACCATTTGACAAAAAAATACCAGTTCCAAACAGAGATTCCCCCATGGCCTGTTGGACCTCTCCTTTTTCATATTCATCGAAGTTTGTTGAAAGTATCATCTGTCAGGCGACAATTGGCAACGAGGGGAAGTGGGCATCACCCCTAGCCTACCTTGATGTATTGCGGTTCCGTAGTCACGATCTGAAATCATAATGAGTGATATCCAAGATAGAGAACATGTAGAAATACGTCGGGGCTTACACGGGACGTCCACAAAGTGCGCAGATCGACCGTCTGACCACCCCCGGCCAACCAGTCAACAAGTGCATCGCCTACGAAGGTTCTAGTGAGTCTCTGTATACGAGCTAGATGTGGATGCATTCACCAATATAACCGGTATTGAATGCCTTCGCCCAGGTAGCGATCAGATCAACACCTCCCGGAAGTCTCATGGGTACCGTCGGAGCCAATCTCGCACCGAGAGACGCTGCTTTCCTCCCATCCCTCCAGTACTGATGCTGCGCGTGGGCAAAGAGGATGCATGGAAGCGCGAGAATCGAACAGGATAAGATCACCCAGGCTGGTACATTCAGACCCAGAGCCTCGTTCCCAGCGTGGACGAGACAGACAGAAGCAACGAAAGAGGTGAACTCCCAGCTGAGAAGCTGGCCAAGGATAAAAGATGGTCCTGGAGGCAGTTTGTGCAGAGGAGGCATCGGTGAAGAAAATTACTATGGAGGACTGATATCCAATATGCCCAGCTTTATATGGCCACTGGTTCTGCATCGACATCGAACTCTTCCGGTCTCGACAGTGTGCATACCGGCAGGTCCGCCCTCCGTGATGGTCGCGCAACCTTGAAGGCTATGAAGTATGCCACGAGAAGTCCGATGAGTCCACGCGATGTCACATAGCCTGTGGCGGCCCGAGGGTTTGTTTGTTTCAGTCGCTCAACTTACCGATATCGATAATTCGGAGTCTTACTGAGCATGGTTAAGATATCAGGAGGATCCGCTTTCTCCATCTCCATCACAATACATTCCGGTGACGAACACAAGCGACAATGACGGAAGGATCTTGACAAATCGTGAGCAGGTGGGCCGAACTCCGTGGAGGTTTTCGCCAGTTTACGGAGGGGCCTCTGTTTCGGAGGGCCGTGGGGTAGATGTTCCGATCTGTACCACGTTGGTCAAACCAATAGCTGAAGCAAATACTCTACAGTATCTCTATCTAAGTCTAGATGGTCCTGCCTCAGCGTTCACATGCATCTGGGACACCCTCTCAGCGGCACCCACAACCACTGCTTCATCCATCGTCACATCGTTTTCTGGCGGGATCAAGAACTCCAAGTCCTCGAATAAGTGTGGGAAGAAAATCGCGAGCATGTCCTCGGCGCTATCCACGGCAAAACATTCAACATCCGACGCGTTCTGTTGGTATTGGTTACATACCTTGAGATGAAATCACCCTTCTGTCCACTCTTGCCCTTCGTTGTAGACGCCAGGGCGACATTCGTGAGGTTACCAGCGGAATTTTCCTTGGTATAGAGCGAAAGCCCTTGGCGGGCAGCGAGGTCGAGAATATTCTTCTCGATTGTGTCTATGACCTGGAAGTGAGTGTGGTGGAACCCAACGCTGCGGTGAGCCTCACCCTTCGCGTAGTAACAGAACACTAGAGAAACGAGGCAAATGAGTAAACTGCTGAACGCCAGAAGAGCGAGCGAGCGAGCTTGCCTTGAGTCGACCGTGTTTGGGACAAGCGATCAATTCGAGCGATGGCTAGAATGGTTCCTTAATTGCAAAAAAGCAACCCGAAGCTATTAAACCCACATACCTTGCACTTCGAATGCATGGTTCACAACGCTCTCCAGAAGGAATACACGAGAGGCACAGACAATATTAAGCCCAGCGTTCTCGCGTTCGCCATGCAGCAACATGACGCGAAGTCCGGGGTCTTGGTCGAACGTTTTTGCGGCACTGCCCTTTCCACCTTTATCGATCCTGATCGATGGGATGCCGTTGGACTTGAGAGCGTGATCGATGACTGCAAACGTCAGCCGAAGGTTCCGGTTAATGGCGAACGATGACAAACTCACTGTGAAGAGAATCAGCCCAGGCACTAAACACGATACTCTTGGCGTCCGGCTCATGTATCTGAAGGTATAGTAAATGGCGGATCAACATCTCGATCTTTGTTCCGTAACTTCCGAAGCATTGTACTTCGCTGATGACGTTGAAAAGATCCGGGTTGATATTGTTGTACTCGATGACACGTCGAGACTTGGGTGCCAATTCGTCAACTCGTAGGCCTTGAACAGGGGTGTTAGGGGCATTGTCTTTGACATGAAATTTCTGGAGCTGATCTTGATCGATGGGAACCCTAAAATTGGTATTCGGTAAAGTGGACCATCCAGGGGATGTAGCGAGCATACCGACAAACGGGACAAACTTTCCCTTCTTTTCGCGAAAGCCAAGCTTTTAAGCAATCCTGATACGAAGATTCAGCGTAAGCTCACACGATTTGGAAGGGGAGTTTTACCTCACAGAAAACGTGTGCGCTGTGTAGTATGGCGATGAGAGCTAGGAACACCAACCATAACGTGTCAACTCACCATCGTGTGACAAAACCAGCCAGGAATTCACATCTATAACCACAACCTGAATATCAGAAGGTAGGGGAAGATGACTGACGAACCTGCAAACGATACAGGTATCGTCCTCTTCACCGGTTACGTTCGTACCAGAAAGGTTGTCGAGGTACCGCTGGTGCGATTGCAGGCCGTTTACCTTAACCCCAAGATCGTCTACGGTCGCCTTCGACCCAGTGAGCGCATCGTCGAGGCTTCCTTCCCACTCGGTTTCGACGACCGAATCGGAGATTTCTTGTAGTTGTCGGAAGTAACTTTCAAGGAGTCAAAGAAAGGTGCCTCGAGACAAGGAAGGGCACTCACAGGACACGCTCGTTAAAGGCTCGCCGGAAGTGAACTAGATCGGCGTCAAGTTTGTCGTTGTGCCTCACTACGGATCGACTCAGCGCAACGTTGCCAGTCAGATGTATACAACCAGGCCGTACATTGGGAAGAGATCAAGTCACGCAATGAAGAAGCCGCATCTGTCGCAACAGATTTCAACTTCTTGCCATGATTTGAGGCGAAATTCGTCAAGTCGACCATGATCGACTTGAGTGCACGTCCCTGGAATGGAACGAGTAGGATCAACCGTTCCTCCATGAGGTCCCGTTGGAGAACCTGGTCCTCTGGTCGGGTCTCATAGGGGTCATTCACCACCTCGACATCGACATCCGCCACTCCGCCGAGAGCTCTCATCGCAGCCGCAGTTGCGCGTTTGAACTTCCCTCGTCCTTCATGGGCGGCGAGTAGTGACTTCTCTGCGAAGAGGGCTTCCCGTCGATCGTTAAGCAGGACGGAATAGGCGTGCAAGAAGGTTTCTGCTTCTCCTTGAGTTTCGAGGGACCGGGCATACTCCTTCCCATCGGCGTCCTCTCCTGATTCAGAGCTGATACTTCTGGTCAGAAGCTCGACCAAGCGGCCTCTCCACTGCCACAGAAGGTTCGTCTGGGCATTGAGCAACTCTGTGATCATGGTATTGCCTTCTTGGACCTACGGGACCGTAAACCAAAAGCGAGAAGGAGAGTAGAAGTGGCCTACAAGTTCATTCAAAATTTGTCTGGCCGGTTTTAACTTGTTTTTCAGCTTTGTCTTTGTGTTACTCGGGGGTTTCGCAAGTTTCTTGACCTTCTCTCGTTCCCTCCCCTTTCCCTTCCCATGGTCTTTATCATCGTCGTAGTCAGACCCTTCATCAGACTCCATTATCTCTTCCTCGGTCTCCTCAATCGATTCATCAACTTCCATCTCCTCGGGATCCTCTTCTCTTTCCTTCGAAGACCTGAAGTCCCTATACTCCTTAAGATAGTCCTCTGGCAAGAGAAGTTCATCGACCTCTAGTCCTGCCGTCTGATCCGCCATTGCAGCTATCGCGCGAATAGCATGTTCCTCGGTTACTAAAGTCTCGAAATCAGCGTGGGATGATTTAAGCGGGGATGTGTGCTTCACCCTTCAACAGCTTCCTCCGAATCAGCTCTGCTTTAGCATACGCCGACTCCTCATCCTTTGAATACTTGGCACCGAGGGTATGGTATACGTCTCCCGTTAGGAATGTGACCTTGTGCAAGAGGAGTTCTGCTTCTCGCAGCCTGTTCGCGATACCGCTACGTTTCCCAGCATCGTCATCTTCGTCATCTTCGTCGGTGTCAGGGGAGGATTCCTTCTCTTTTTCTTTTCCTTTTGTATTATCATCAGAGGTGCCCCGTTCCAGAGGATTTGACTTTGACGATTGTGAATTTAACATTTCCAGCGCCGCATTAAGGTCTTCGATGAGTGCGTTGGTTTCAACCTCTGCTATGAGCAGGGTCTCCAACGCATGTTGATAGCGAGCGAGGTCCTCCTGATTCCTCTGTTGGAGTTGCGCGCAAGTGGTCATGTGATTAATCTAGGCCGATGGTTAGCTGAATCCGACTGTAAAAATCCGACTGTGGAGAGTATGCCTACCCTACTTCGTCGCTCTTCCATGTAAGACTTCCAATTAGTCTCGCGCATGCTCTGCACAATGTTATTACCATACACGCGAGAAAAAATTCGAAAGTGTCAACCCACATCCAAGACTTCCTCGATACTCCTGAAGGTGCCCTTTTTCTCCGCGCTACTCTGAAGTTGTCCGACCTGGGGATGTGTACAAATGCCCCGAAGTTTTCTGATCCATGATCTTAACTGGACAGGGTCAAGCAGCCTTTCGTCGACGGTCACACCACGGGCGTCGAAACCTAGCGCGAGGAGAGCCTGTTCCATGTTCTGATCATAGAACTTGAACAGCCCGCTATCAAAAAGAAGTAGAGAGAAGCAGGAGGGATACGCTCACATGTTTCTCTACTCTACCCAAGTCAATGGGAACGAGGTACCTCGTCTGGTCCGGAATTCCAAGCTCGTCACGTACCATCGATTTCGTTGTTCTAAACACGATTAGAGTCAGTTGCGCCAAACTCAAAGCTTAAGGCAGGAAACACAAACCTGATTGCCAGTCGCCTGAACAGCGAGACGAAATCTCCAACGAACTCTGGCCTTTGCAATTTGCCCCATATCGCTGTAGGGATTCCTCCAACTCTCAAGAACCTGCAGCGTCGAGGAGTGTTAAGGACACCGGATGGAATGGTGTAAGGCAGCTGTCTCACCCAAGAACATGAATAAGGTCGGGGACTTGAGATCGAGCTGGCGTACCAGACACAGCGAACGAGGACAATCGCGGAATTAAAGAAACCATCTCCCTGATAAACACGATGAGGGTCGATCCCATAGTGGAGAAGCCAAAAACGCTCACTCGGTCTTACCACCTCCGACCATCTGCACCTCATCCATGATCACCCGATACCATTCGCACGTTACCAATGGGCTCCTCTGTCTCGCGATGTTCGCATACGATACCCCATCTCTCCTTGGCCGTTTCGCGGGCGGCCGGGCAACGTGCAAATCGTTCGTTAGAACGTTATATGTGGTGATGCATACATCGTATTCATTGATGTACGAACACCATCCTTCGTTGTTGTCTGTAGGAGCGGGACTATCGTCCTCATCGGAACGGCTCATCCCCCGTGTGGTGGTTGCGGAGTTCGTCGACCTGCTACGTGAAGCTGCTGCCGCAGTCTTGGAATGCATAGAGTTGAACTTAGACCATCCTTCATAGAAGAACACTTTCAAAGATGGTGCATGTCGCTTCAACTCGTCTTGCCATTGTGAAGCCAAGGTAGCAGGTGTGATAATTAGCGTCGTCTGTCAAAGACCCGACAAGTCAAAAACGTCCCGAAAAGAAGAATCAATAACATATCCACTTACGTGGACTTCTCGAACATGCACTTTCGCGTCTGCATCCCATCGTTTCACAGAAGGGTTCCTCCGAATATCAGGATTCAACAAAATCAAAGCCATACATTCCATAGTCTTCCCAAGACCGGGAGCCTCGTTGAGAGACCCTCCTGGGTGCTCGGCATCTGGCTGAGGGGGCTTGGGGGAGAGGGTCTCCCTTAATCGGTTCAGATACATCGCCCGACCTCCGAGCTCGACATCTTCCCAAAACAACGGGCAGTAATCCGGTACAAATGGTACAGCCTGGCCCTTCTCATCGAGCATCTTTCCCTCACGCTGGAGCATCCACATTACACTTCGACGCTGGAATGGGAGCAAGCTGGATAATAATTCCTTCGGTTGAATATCTGCAGAGGAGATATGGGAAGGGAGGGGTGGAGCGGGTTCAAGGATGGAGTAGAGAAATTTGATATCAGTCTCTCCGCGATAATTGGGAAAGTTCGTAGGCGGGGGAGGGAATAAGTACTTGATGAGGGCATTCCAAGCGTCGCCGTAGCTCCTCTTGACGTTCTTTGGAGCGTGTGTAATCTTAGGGAAGTGAAGGGAGCCCTCCATGACGACCGAAATCTTCAGGGGGAGCGCATGTTCAGGAGAGTGATCGGGATCCAGGGTTGGCCAAAGGCGAACGGAGAAAGTGAGTTCAACACCGTGGTGGACTCCAAGAAGGTGAGCAGCACAGATGGGGCCGAGTGCATGGCGGTCTCCAGATCCTTGGCGTCCAGGCGCATGGTACACACGAAGAGACAAGAGGGGGTCTTGGAAACCAGGAAGGTAGACTTCCAGGGTGCACCGCGAGTACTCGTCCGGAGAGTAGTTCGTAACAGTCGTAGGGAGTGTGATATCGCCTCGATCTGAGATGGCTGAAGACTGGGAGCACAAAGAGAGCATGTTCTTCAGAACCTCCACCTCTTTCCTGTAGGCCTCCGTCACGTTTATATTCCCATTGTCAGGATCGGGGGGAGATAAGGTGAAAGCGAAATCATAGGTATGTTTGAAAGCAGGGATCTTGAGATCGTCCTCTGTCTGCGTCCGGGTCCCATTCGTGATATTTGCAAACTTCTGACGCTTTGGCAAGCCATCGTGAGTGTCTGTGTTCTCCACGCGTCGCTTTTTCCCAACAACGACGGGGGTGTCATCGTCCTTGATAAGGCGCCTGAGCAGTTGGTTGAGGATACTAGGCTCCAGCCTGGGGGTCCTCCATTCCTGCTGATCCAGGGACACCGAATGCTTAGAAGCCGTCTCCTTGATGTCAATCATCGATGCAACAGCAGATCTTGTTCGAGAGCGATCGTCGGTAAAGGTGGGATGGGCGGAGAGTGAAGGAACAAGGACGCAAGAGTAATATCACTCTTTCCGAGGGGGTTGCGCTGGACCGACGTGGTTAAAAGGAGAGTGAGGGCGCTCGATCTCATTGTCCGGTCCGACGCGTCTGAATTCATTCGTCACGTGTGAGGCTCAACGCGCAGAGTCATGTCCCCTAATGAGGTTGCTCGCACAGCCACAATCGCATCAATCGACTCATCAAGACGACCCTATACACAGTGGGCACTGGGGTGTTTTCCAGATTGGAAAACACCGGGAAAACCACCTGGGAAACGCTAAGTATTCATCACATTTTCCTTGTTAGTTTATTACCTGAAAATTGTTGGGAATATTGGTCCGAAAATCCTGTGGAAAGGTGAAGTATTCCGATGAGGAATACAATGGTCGGAGGCAGCTGATTGGCTCACAAAGTGGAATACTTCAGATTATCCGAGAATGTTTTCTGAGAATAATCCAGGGGGAAATATGTCTGCTTTTCAGGCTATTTACCATAGCTGAATATCCTGAGGACACTTAGCGTTTCCCACGTATTTTTCCCGGTGTTTTCCAAGCTGGAAAACACCCCAACGCCCACTGTGATAGCTAGTCTCCTCAAGCAGACGCGCAACATCGCTGGCGATCACCGATAAGGGATAAGGCAACCCAGTCATTTTGGGGAGGGGGCGCGAACGGATATCGCACTTGCGAAACTTAGCAGCGCAAACGATCAGGGCAACCACGAAAACAGGCTTCTAAGGCACGCTCTCTCAAATACATACCAACATGGGCGCGGTCAGGAAATCAAAATACATTGTTCAACGGACATATCCGAACCCAATAACCAGCGTCACTTCGTACAGAGTACGATGAGAAGTAACGCTGATGATTATCGGTTCCTGTTCCGTACTGTGTACTCCTGACATCCCCGCAGGTGGGAAATGAGGTGGATTCATCAAAAAGGTAACTATCTAGAGAGAGGCCTTCCCACATGGCTCGAAAGGCAATGCCAAAGCCAACGTTCCAGCGAATAGGATCAAGCCCCCACTGACGTATACCGGGACTGCTGTCGCAAGATCTGCATACAATGCGATAATTGGTGACTGAAAATGTGAAGAGAGGGCCGTCAGAACGGATGTCAGATCAACCGTCAGAAGACTGAAAAAACGAGCGGGCGCGGAACGATTGGAGACTTCAGGGAATGGGAAAGGAGAAACGAGGGAGAGTAGCTAAGACCGTCACAGAAAAGACATTTACGTACCAAAATTGCAAAGAGCCTCGTGGCGGTAGCAGTCAGCCCGTTCCCGGTCCCTCTGTCCTTGGCAGGAAATATTTCCGGCGAGATCGCGTACAAAACTCCATACATAATCTGGACAACCCATCATTATTAACACCACCATTTATTCATTGTTGATAAGAGTGTGATAGCACTCACGTTACTGCAAAACGCGTACCCACAATTCCACCCCAGCAACCCATCACTGCTCCTCGCCGTCGTGCTCCCAAATAAGAAGACACCCGTCAAGGCTGAAAACAGGAGCCCATGATTTCACACGGGAGGTCGTTGAATAATGTAACCACAGGAAGATTAATACATCCGCTTGCCTGAAGAGATTGCCAGTGTCCCTCGGCGACCGAAATGTGGGAGTTGTACGGCCCACCCTGCAAGCAGGCATCCAGGAACACCGAGAACGCTAAGGATTACTTGCTGAAAATGGGAAGGTGCATCATTCGTTAATGTTAGATGTGCGGGTCTATGAGAGGGACGGTGTACGTTTCGGTATGTCGTGTACAAGGACCCATCTCCATATACCTCCCCCCTTTTCGACAGACTGAGAGATCGGTCAGGCCAGCCCCGCTAACTCGAGAGGAAATACCTACATATATGACAGGAAACTGTTGTACAATGTCGACGCCAGCCCAATTGTTCCCCAAATCACGATCAACAGACTCGTGGACCACGCCATTCTCCTCGTCGCGAATAGCGCCTTGATGTGTGAGCCAGAAAGGTGCGAGCTACTCGATAAGAACCCTTTCTTCCTCTCCGTGCTGGTTACCTCTGCTCCCGGAGACGGGTAACTACCACCACTAACTTCTCGAATGGAGAAGGAGGGCGATGCATTGGTGGATTGTTCTTGAACAGCTTTCTGTAGATCCCCGACCGTTAGCGTACATATGTCCGCCTTCCCGTTGAACTTGGCAATCCTGTGAATGACCTCCACTGCTTCCTCGTCTCGTCCTCTCCCGATGAGATACCTCGGGCTTTCGTAGAACCTGAAGACAAAGAAGCGCACAAACCACATGAGGAGCGTCAATCCACCAAGGGTGAACATTAAGTATCTCCACCCCATATTCTCAGCCCGAGCACATGATATGGCGTTTGCAGCATTGGTGTGACATGAAAAATTGACAATTAATGGCCAGGCCACCTGTTAATCTAGTTTTGAGCGGTCCTGAGTTTCACAAACCGTGAGAGTAACTTACCAAACTCCCAAGGAGTTGCCCCCCTGACCACCACCCAGACATGACCGTGAGCAGATACTGGTGGGACGCCGGTACAAGGTCTAAGAGGCGAAGCAAATATGATCAGACGAGAGGAGCACCTGAAGGATGAGAGGCGAAGGTGCTAACCGAGGAAGACGGCAGAGTCCACCGGTAAATTCCCACCAACCCCGAACCCACACACAGCAAAGAGCGAGGCGAGGGTTATGAAATTCCCTGAACCTCCGCTAGCCAGACCGAATACACCAGTCAAGAAAAGGGTGGCATTGAAGGACCAACGTCTCCCCCAGACGTCACATCCGATGCCCCAGACAACTGCACCGACAAAAAGGCCGGTATTGAGGGCTAAGGAGAGATAGGGCGGTTTGAACCCGAATTCCGCGACGACTGGGGTCAGGATTAGACCCGATAAAAGCTGAGTATTACCGTTAACAGGTGTGATGAGTAGGATCCAACTTGAACGTACAGGCCACACGCTATCGCTGGGTATTGACCGGACTTGAACAAGGGTCTGGGCATGATTTCCTGTGAACTGCGTACCTGAACCACCCAAAACCAGCCACAACAAACAGCCACCACTAGAGACGGACCCCGATATTTTTCAGCAGAATGCACCGAGACCTTCCAAACACGGTATAAGCTCCGTACCTGATACCTGCCCATGCCGATCTGTTGAATGGCACAGCTAATCGCATGCGACTTGACTTGATATTCCGGATCTATAGCCTCGCTGTCATAGATGTCCACTAGTGTTGACACAGAAGACTTGGCGGTGATATTAAGTGTGACCGCCATATTGTCTACGTCATTTGCTGAACCGGGAGGTAATGTTTCGTACACGTCCGTGGGGTTTACATCAACTCGAAGAGAAAGGTCGCTCTTCGATGTCGATAGGTCGTGAGTCCTCTGGTCGGTCATAGTATCTCAACACGCTGAGGGTTGTGCGAAGAAGGATGGACGTCGAGAAAGAGACGACGAAGAGAGGAATCCTCAAGTTTTCATTATTCATGGCTGGGAAGTTCGATCCCGTCTATCTGATCGGAAACATCCGTCCGAACTCCTCCGGGCCTGCCTCTCCGCCGAGTCTCAGTTGTGAAGGGCATCTTAGACACCTTATGCCAATTTCATTAAGGGTGGCCATCTGCATTCTTAGATTCTGACCCGAATTACAAATTGAAGATAAAGTGGATCTTTGAACCCCGCTCACTGCTATCTGGTGCAACGGCAATTCCAACTCCGGTGACTGGTCTACTTCGGGGTCACTTGTATATGAAGCATTCGCGTATATCCTGACCTACAACGATACATAGATAACTCTGACTAATGAATGTTGAAGGGAAAAGCCGAACGCGGGGTGCGGGCAAGTCCGCACCAGCAAGAACAGAGGGGAAATGAGATGGGGGGGTACCAATCTTGGTCAGACAGGCGTGTATACAAAGCTGAGCACTGAGGTCGGGAGGCAGCGTTGTAGGCTCTTTCGTATTAAATGCAGTACGGTGTTGCCTCTGGGGACGAAAGTTGTGGAGGGGGGACAGGCTGTGCATTGACAGCAGGCCCATCTCGTATATGATCACGGTAATGAGGTCCCCCAGACAGGCGAAAGAGGGCAAGGAGTTCTGGAAGACGGTTAGTGAGGTTAACCGTAAAATGTAGTCTTTGTAGTGCTTACTTCTCTTTGCGGAATGAAGTTTCTTAACAAGTTTTGTCCCCAGGGGTGTGTCGTCAGGTTGCTGTCCAAATTTTGGTTGGATGTGTCCTGGAAGTTCACTGGCGGATACGGGATCTGCTTTAAAATGACGTTATCACGAAGCCATGAAAAGATAAGGTAGGAAGCACAAACTCGTTTTCATCGTGTACCCATCATCAAATCCAAACGGTTGATCCTTCCGTGATCCGGCACCAGCGTCCACTGGAAACCCTTCAAGAACTGTTAGCCTGAACTGAAAAGCAGATAGGACAGGACAAACCGGAATTGACACCACGTCGAGTATATTGGATATTCTCCGCGGCGGAGTCGTAAATCGTAGTCTGCATAGAC
>MU118023.1:20805-33508 GCA_014904855.1 Thelephora ganbajun
TCGATAATCAAATCACGGCCGAAGAAATTGGTGGGGGCTTGTGGGAAGGGTGGAAATAGGGAGAGAAGAGCTGTGTTGCCGAAAGTTTGTGGGAGCGAGGCGGTTGTCAACTGGATCACCTCCAGATTTTCGTACATGGGCCACTCGATTGGTTGCGTAAGCGACATTTGAGGAACTTGGTCGGCACTTCCACGACAACAAATGAATGAGACCTTCGTCATAGAATCGAAGAGAAAAAACTGACAGCCGTTTTATCACTTGACCCATCTGCGGGCGGTCTTGCGGTTTCTCCTTCCAACAATGTTGAGTCAACGCCCACAAGCGATCTGTTAAACTGGGGTGACTTGGCCGCTTTGGACGCTTCCCAAAGACGATGCTTGTTACGGCTGTGGCGGTAGCCAAGTTGCTGAATGGGACGTTGCCAGTAAAAACCTTCATTACGGGTTAAGAAGATCCGACACGGAGTAGATTTATCACCTCCTACTTCAATCATAACCATTCCAAACGAAAATATGTCAGACTCCTTGCTATGGCGTCCATCGCCCTTCAAGATTTCAGGTGCAGTGTACCGGGGTGTGTTACCCTGCCCGTCGGTATCACTAACAAGCGAGTTCATATCTCGTGCGACAGTTGCAAGACCAAAATCCACAATCTGTGCGTTTCCGGTCGCATCCACTAGTATATTTGCCTGCGCCGATACCCATCAGTTGCTCAGTACTGATGTAAGAGAGTATGTAATATCACGCACCCCTTTGAGGTCTCCATGTATCACGTCGCACGAGTGAAGATAATCGAGGCCTTTGGCAACACCGAGCAACTGGGGATAGGATGAGGTGATGATTGAAGGCATAAAGAAACAGTGGGCCCACGAGGTTAACTAAGTTTGCTTCTCGATTATTCCTTATGTATTCTCTCAACTCTCCACCGGGCATCCACTCTGACACGAGTTGGAGTGGTTCAAGTGTAACACCCTTGAAGGAGACGATGTTTGGATGATTGAGACGTTTCCACACCACGGCCTCCCTGCAGAGTGCCTCCAAAACTTGTCAAGGCTTTAAAACCCAGCGGAAGATGTGAGAATAAGATACCTGTTTAACCATTGCCTGATCGCCCGTGGTGGTTATCCGAAGCCATTTGATACAGACGCCCTCTCCGCCGAGGGATCCTTTGTAGACGTCACAAAATCCACCATATGCGACTATCTGCATGGTGTCGAATGAGAGTTCGCCAGACACTTCATACATCGAGGGGAGAATCATCCGCGAACTGCAAATTTTCTGCAATATATGTAGGCCCTTTCTGAATGGCAAGCCCATGGAATCTAGATCGTCGAGGATCTAGGGCCAATGAGCGGGATTTACTTAGCGGTGAAGTGGGTCTTACATTGTTTAGGTAGCCCATCAGTTCCACCAGTTCGTCCCTCGGAAGGAGCTTGAGATCCTCTACCCATTCCTTGTCATGGAGAAGTTTGTCAAGTTGCTCCGGAAACTGAGTCGATGACCTGTCTAACTCGTAAAGACGCTGTGCGAGCATGATATGGTCTGGGGAGGGCGTTTGAGGCCGGGGGACGTTAGCAAAAAGGGCCCATGGGGTGACAATGTGTGACAGGCATATGTAGCGAGAAGGGCGAGCAAGCCACGAGGTAGGTATAGATTTGAGGCAAGGACAACACGCAGCCAGATAAGGCAGATGCCACCCCGTGGCTTATTGTCGAATTAGTCACAACGGCCATATGAGGCTCCAAGCAGCCTCACCGTCATCAGTCTCCGCTGCCGTTGAGCCGGCAGCCAACGCTGTGTAAGCGTAAGATTTCCCAGCGAGCTGCTTACTGCCCGCGATGACCGAAGTCTAGGCATTCAGCCAGAACAAGATCGCACTCGGACGGGGCAGGGACTTCACTACCGTCGTCAATCCTTGAATTAAGGTGAGAATCACATAGATACGTGGGCGTTTGGTGCTTACTTGCAGATGGCCGTTCGTTAGACCAATGAATACATACGAAGTCCACGCCCGCAACTCATGATTGGGCTAAAGTCACAATTCTCCTCGCGACCAAGGGAACACTTGTTCACATTGAAACTTTACCCTTGTCTCCTGTCTCCATCCCCCTGCGTGATCATGATGGGTGCCGATTTCGAGTAGATCATCCCTTGTGAGCCCACCAATGCGTACAGGATCTACTTGGAAGAAGTGTTAGAACGAAGCCGTGGAACGGATGCGTCGGTAATGGGAAGCGTATTGTCCCAGGGTCACTACAGAATGAATTAGGCTTCTGTTACATGCGGAGAGGCAATGAACCAGCGCGCCATTCCAGATCCAGATACTCAACAAACCGAAAGCGAATCACCGTAGGCGAGGGTTATACCCCATCAACGGTGTGTTGAGTTGCGAGCCCCCGGAAACCAGTAGAGCTTCGAAGCGCAGGCCGGACCGGTGAGGCTGACAGCGGCACGCAGACCTCCAAACGTCTACCTCTCGTTACCTCAGCCAGGACTCTTCTGGCTGAGCCTTAAGGAAGCTAGCAAAATCAGTCTTCATGCGTACCGCAGCCACAAATGTGGCAAGTCGGTTCGAATTTCGCCAACGATGATCGATGATCACGTCTTCAATTGCAAGCTCTTGAGCTTTGTCACGCTCCTCCACTATCTATCACAATTTTCAATGCTCTCGTCCGTGTCAGTATCCCGGTTGCCTCGCACTTGTTCCTCGTCGTTGGGAGTCTTCAATGCGACACACCATACGGAACGTAGATGATTCTTGGAGTCAGCGACGCTATCGCAGAAGCAACTACACCCGACAACATGCCAACTATGAACCCCAGATACATACCATGTGGCAAAATTACAATCCCGCCAAAGACACGGGTCTGATAGCGCCGAGAACCCCAGGAATATGTTGGGGTGGTGACTCAAACAGAAAGTGAAGAAAAACATAGGTGAGTCTCGGCGGATCGCGCTTGCAAGCCCTCCACACGCTGATTACCGTGATTTCTCTAAGCTCTCGGGGCCGCGAGGTCTTTCGTCTACTTCAAGCCCTAGCCTCTGTATAATAAACCACCCGCGCTGGCCTGGGAGGCGCCTGTGCTACGGATGAAAGGACACGTCTTCCAACAACACTGATTAGGTCTTTACGTAATAAACTAGCACCCAAGCAAAAAACAGCCCGAGGTCCCTTTCACCCATCCCCTGGTTTACACGGGCAAGTGTATCCAATCCCTTTGCAACAGCGGTTACCTCCCGGCTCGGTAAACATATCGGGTTTACCAAGATCGCAATGGTCAGTGAAAACAAAGCGGGACCTAGGGGGGGTTTTGCCTGGTCGATACAGTAGCTTCCTTCGTTCTCTGTTTCCTCTGCCGGATTACATCCCAATTCTACAGTCTCGCCATGTTATTCTTTAGTTTTGTCGCGAGCAGCTCGATGACTTCGGGGATTTCGTGGGATAGTCAGTGACGTGACATGTGACACGTAACAAACCTCAGGCTACCAAGATGCTTTGGTAACATTATCAAATGTGGCGGACTGAGATCAACTCAATGTGCCAACACGCCAACGTTCGTCACCTATGGCCATCCCTCGGTTGGACTGCTCTATTCCCCTGTTATGTTGGCGGAAACCGCATTCGGCACGTCACCCATCGCACGTCACTACTTATTATCTATAGCCTATACACGGATTCCGGAACCTTATTCTTGTCATTCCACGTAGCGCCTCTGCCCAAACCTCATTATCGCGCATCACACCGAATACGCGCAAGGCAGGACGAGTAGCCTGGCCGAAGCCGCACCGAGCGTTCAACGGAGGAGAGGAAGCGATTCAAGTTCCGTCTCCATGATGCGCACAAAGAAAACCCTGGGAAGAGTAAATCGGCATCGCCCTGTTATCACCTCGTGTCCTGTATACAGGTTACGTCCAAATCAAGGACATCGTGGCATTCACCATCGACCGATCCAACGGCCTCATGTCGTCTGGCCCTTTTACCCCATGACAATCGGGCGCCGTCCGCGTGTTCATAAAGCTACCACCCCACCAGATATCCCCCTTCGTGACCCTCGCCCGCCTCCGTCCTCCCAAATAATGCCCTCCGCCACTCCCGCCTGTATGTTTTGATCGCCCACCGTTAGATCCATCCCGTTCATAAGTATTAGTGCCAGAAACTGTTTCCTGGCAAACCCTCTCGACATTGGATTGGAAGTCCGATGATTTCACGCATTCTGCGAAATTGCTTTTGAGCGACCAGAGACATCGGAAATCTGAGGTCTCTCGATTTACCGAGGAGGAAGCTCTCAAGTTCGTTGAGCTGATAGAATCAACGGTAGATCTCATCTCGCGTTCCTCAATTCGTGAGGTTTAAACGAGATTGGCCCCTCTGTAGATCCTTCAGCATGTTAATATCCCTGGAGATCTCAAAAATACTGCGTTTGATGTACTTCGGAGATTATGTGGGACATTTGGGATACTGCCGAAGTCTTTCCTGATCGACGAAGATTTCAAGACACAAGCGGAGATACCCTTCGCAACACGTGAAAACACCGACCTGTGGAAACGGGAATGGAATGGCGGAAAAGTTGCGGTCAAGGCGTTGAGGTTCGCTCCTGATGATGATTGGAGCCGAACGGTAAAGGTGACAATTTCCTTGGTCGACCAATTTTCTGAGATTCCTGGGGAACTCACTATCACTTACCACTTGCAGAGGTTTTGTAAAGAAGTGCCGGTGTGGAAGCGCCTGAATCACCCCAACATTCTCCCATTCTACGGGGTTTCGATGGATAAGAACCAGTTCTGTACGGTGTTTCCATGGATGAAGAACGGCAACGTCCTCACCTATACGAGAAAGAACCCGGAAGCAAACAGGCTGAAATTGGTGAGCCTCACTAAGCAACAGCCCAGTGGTAAATCTAACATCCGCTGGCTTGCAGTTGGTTGATGTGACAAGTGGACTAAAGTACCTTCACCGGGTGAATTTGGTGCACGGGACCATTCGAGGGGTATGCCTTGCCGCCACGGCTGTTATAGTAACCTCTTGTTGAAGACCTCCATAGTCAAACATTCTAATGAGTGACGACCAACCTCCTCGAGCTCTTCTCGGGGACGTCGGTTTGAACACAATCATATTCGAATCGTTCTCGTCGACCAGGGCGCCCATCAACTGGACTGCGCCGGAACTTTTGACTCTTGATAATACCATATATCAACCCTCCGTCGCGAGTGATATATATGCACTTGCTATGGTCATCTACGAGGTTGGTGTTGACTCTCCTCCAATAGTTGGTATCTAACCCGGGCTAGGTACTCACCGGAACGCCTCCGTTTACAAGAAGAGGAAAGACAGAGTTGGCTTGCAAGGTTGTCCTCGAAGACGACCGGCCACCCAGACCAAGGGATTCGGAGAAATTGGGACTCACCGATGAGGTTTGGGAAAGTTTGCGGAGATGCTGGGAAGAGAAACCCTCTGCTCGACCATCAGTCGATGCAGTTTCTGCTTGCCTGAAACAAGCAGCAGAAACTTGGATTGCGGATGTTCCTGCGTTCTTGCTTGCGAGCAAGACCGGGGTTGAACAAGTGATGAATTTGAAGGAAGACCAAGCCAAGGATTTTGCGAACAGACTTGATGAGGTGTGTTCTTGTGAGGTTCGGCCATCCCTTCGAGAATTCTGATTTTGGAACTCTTTTCCAGACACTCGACCAGATCGGTATCAACGAGTACTCGGGGAAGATATACTTGAAGTATCTCCAGAGGCTATGCGGCGCATCCGGTGTTTTGCCGGCCTCATTCATGCTTACGGATGGATTCGAGGTCATTGAAACACGACCATTTACAACCGGTGGTTTTGCGGACGTGTACAAGGCGACGTACAAGGGACAGCTAGTGGTAGTGAAGGCTCTTAAGACCACATCTATGGACGATCTTGAGAATGTGCACAAGGTCAGTGGCCTGATTTTCCGCGTAGCCGTACAATCCGCCCACATTACACTTTCAGCGCTTCGCGAAGGAGGTTGTAGGATGGAAATGGCTCCGGCATGAGAACATCCTACCATTCATTGGGGTTACCTCGATACCACCACCCTTTTCAATGGTTTCTGCCTGGATGGAGAATGGGAATATTATGAGCTTCATTAGGGCCACTCCAGACCAGAATCCGTTCTCCCTCGTAGGTAGCCATACTTCGTATCGAGCAGTACTGACTTGTGGCGCAGCTCGTGGATGTGACTAATGGCTTACAATACCTTCACCAACGCGACTTCGTTCATGGTAACCTCAAACCGGTGAGACAGTCATCATGACCACTGCGCCATGTTAGGTCCTGTTAACCGATTACTTTGATATACAGGCTAATATCCTCATCAATTCTGAATATCGCGCTTGCTTGGGGGATTTCGGGTTCGCCGCAATCATAGAAGAGGCAAATTCTATTGAAGGACCTAGCAGCCATAAGGCGGGAGGCACAATTCGATGGGTGGCGCCAGAGATTCTAGAGCCGGGAAGATATGGGTACGTCAAACAGGCCCGGAGGAAGTTACCATCAAAGAGCACGGACATATATGCCCTTGGCATGGCTACCCTCGAGGTATGTATAAGTTCACCACTCCTGTTGCTTCTGCCGCGTAACCCCACCTTTTCTCCATAATAGGTGGTGACGGGTCGGAGACCCTTTGACCATACCAACCCGGACGCTGCAGTTATACAGGAAGTCCTAAGTGGAACTCGACCCGACCGACCTACTGTGGGGTTCTCAGATGCATTGTGGGCGTTGTTGATACAAACCTGGTTTGAGGAGTTTGAATCCTCCGACTCGTCATCCACACGTCCGAGCATCACAGAAATTCTCAAACAACTGCAGGATGAGGCAAAGAACTGGAGCCCAACGAGTAGATTACTGGCCCCGCAAATCCCGATGGAACGAAAAGCAAGTTGTGGGTCTTCCATATCCTCAGAGCCCGCTCTTGTGGTTTACCCGATCGTCGCAGCGGCGAGTTCCTTCCAATCCTCCAGGTTTCCAGACCGGCTTATGGCGCATACGGGTTTGTTTCCATCATTACATCCGTGAGGGATCCCATTCTCACCGCGATTTCCAGGATATGACTTCGAGGATGTCGCTGCCCATGATGACGGAGCATTCTACGTTAACTTTGACGATATCCTGAAAGAGATCGACTGCTTCATTGGCCCTGAAGGAGCCGAGCCGAGGCAAACCGTAGTGCAATCGCAAGCTCATTCACCATCCCATCACCACATCCCTCTTCCACTCTCTCCTGCTCCTCAGGTTCCCCCGGTGCTCCCACGAACGAAGAAAGGCAGCGTAAGCAAGGCGTGGAGCAAGCTCAAGAGATTGTTTACGAAGAAGCTTGGGGAAGAAGACCAAGTACCACCGAAGCTTTCGGATAGGCTTGTTCCCGAGCGCGATGATAAGTGGTATGAACCACTATTCTCAAAGTAAGGTAAGTGTTGCTCGCGAGTCAATGCACATGTAACGTAGCTCCTTGGGAATGAACTTGGTTAAAAATCGACCAAAGTATCTGACCATTGATCGGAAAGCCTTCCTCATTCAACTAGCTGGTCGAAAGGTACTGATAAAGACGCTCAGTGAGTATATCGAACACAATGAATCCCACCGTGTGGAATCGGTAAGATAAGCCTCCACGATTGTATACGGGACCTCACGCCGATACCCTTAGTTTATTAACCGCGCGAAGGGATGCCACCCAGCCCATCCGCGGCTGCGGGTACCACGAAACGATCCGAGCAACGCCCACCTAGAATCGAGGCGAAATCTCTGGGCCACGCTAACTGCATCTTTGTTTCGAACGGTGAGAGCTCGGAGCCCAACATGGGCGGCCTCCTAGTCGCTCGCAGTGTCCTTCGCTTCTTTTCGTTTGTGATCAGTGAGGAGCTCCATCAGTGCGCCCTCGTCCATTGGTTTTCTATCTTCGGTGACCAGCTGGACCCTGACAACTGAATGTTGGCCGTAACGCCCGAGTATTTCGACAGCACCCCCAGTGTGCCCGTAATTCACATCAATAGCGTTTTCCGCGCTGCTCACCTCCTCCCCATTTTCGGTGAGAATCCTTTGCCTCGCGTTTTGAATTACAAACCAACACTCGATCAATTCAAGGGTCTTTATGTCAACGAGTATATAGGTTATCAGGCCTGACATCATCTCTAATTCATATTTGAAAAGGGTCTGTCTACTCCAATTCTCTTAGAACTTGTGTACTCACCAGGGAGGTGTCGAACGAGTAGGGGCTTAAGCACTCGGTCTGCCGCGGGATCGAGAAACTTGCGCGAAACCCGATCGGAGACCGCTCACCTTCCCCTTTCCTTTCGGCTCCACCAGTACTCTCCACCTCCGGGATGGGTTTGCAGAAAGCTTTCAAAAGTCAAAAAGTGACGCAGAGGGAATAAGTGTAAAAAAAAAGGGGGGAAAGCCACGACGTTTGCTAATGCGTGGGCCAAGCGTCCCGGATCCACACAGCAAGGCGGATTCAGTCCAAATTGTAAGGCCCTGAGGCCTGAGGTCCCGCCAATAATTTCGTTAAATCCGTACCACTTACGGGCGGTACACGGGTATGAATCAAATCGAAACGAGTCGAGTTTCTCAATTAATCGAACATGCAGCTACACATCGAGCACCTGGCCTACAGTCATTTTAATCGTTTTCTGTTCCAAAACTATGTGGCATGGTTCAGTTGGAATAAGATATCCTTCACGTCTGGTCGCTCGCCCGCGTTTGCAAGCCAGCAACGCTGAACGACTCTCCACAGCTCGTCGGTAAAACCAAGGTTCTCTGCCCCCTCGGGTTTTCTTGGACGGTCACCTCTCATGACTGCATCTATCACCGCAACCTCGCGTGTGATGTCCCAATAAGGAACATTTCCGCAAAGAACCTGACGCTATGCGGGTAAAATCATTGCGAAAGTGGAACGACCGCATCGCACGAACCTCGTATATAACCATCCCAAGGGCGTAACAGTCGGATTGCCTCGTTGGTCGGTAATCGGTGATCCCAAGCCGATCCGGATCGAGTAACTCTGGACTCATCCACCGAGTGGTCCCACCAGCAGTGAACGACATGAGAGACGCTTTTGAAGCCACAGAGGTCAAGGAGGCATTTGCTGCAGCGCAACATTCTGTGCTGATGATTGTTGAGAGACCAAAGTCCGCAAGACAGGCACGCAAACTTTGGTTGATGAGGATATTCGCCTGGTCATCGCTGTGAGTGCCTGGCTATCGGGTAATTGACAACCTCGTACCCCCTTCAAGTCTCCATGCACCATGCGGATGCTGTGCATGTAGTCCAGCCCATTCGTGGCATCGACCAACTGAATAAATGAATCGCATCGACCTGAACAAGGTATGACACAATTACTCACGAGTTGGACCCGGTTGACCCCTTTATGCTTCTTCACGAACTCGTTGATATTGCCGTGATCCATCCACTCGGATACCATCGCGAGTCTGTGCCGTTCCAAATTCACACCGACAAATGGCAGAATGTTCGGGTGTCGTAGGTGCCTCCAGGCGACCACTTCTCTACGAAATTTCTATAAACCCAAGAGTGAACAGATGACCCCGCAGTACTTGCGTGAGAAAGTACGCACACCAAAACACTCCTCAAGGTTACTGGTGAGATACAGATGCAACTTTTTGATAGCGACTGAATGGTCCCGGTATTCGCCTCGGAATACGGTTGCACTACCTCCATAGTACTTCTCATCCATGGGGCCGTCGAGACAATTCTCGATTCGCATGGAGTCTGGAAGTGTCTCTAACTGGCTACACATCTTCCCCAGTACGTTGAGAAACTTGGGCTGATCTCTGAAAGGTATGATACCTTCTTCCAGTATCTAACTAGCACGTCAGCTTTGATTCCAGTTAGGACGCCGCGAGTGACCTCCCTTGTCTAATTTGTTGACGAGTCGTTGGTTCGGTCGGCTTTCGGCGTTGACGAAGGTTTCCGCAATGTAAGATTGCGCGGGGTTTGGGTCCTCAGAGGGTGGGGGGAGTCTTGAAGGGGGGAGGGTCAATCCCCGTGCGGGGTCTTGACAGAGATGTTGAAGAACCTCTTTTATCTGTGGACGTTCGGTGTAAACGGTATCCCAACATCTGATCAGGAGCTTCCAGAGTCCGCCTGATATACCCAAGTCGTTTGCGTCGCTCGACATTGCAGTGTGATCACCCTGGATGACCTTATTCGCAATCCCCGCAGACCAGATAGTGTGAAAAGGCATCGGCCCAGTCAGCACCTAGGCGCAAATCTACGCTTCAGTGAGTGGTTAGATGCCTCAGATGGCAAAGACGCACCTGTAGGATCACCATCCCGAACGCATATATATCTGCCTCCTTTGACACTTGACACCTGGTCTCCCCGAACGTGGCCTGGCACAGCAATTCCGGAGCCATAAACAATGTGGTCCCCCCGCCTACCTCTGACTCATCATGGGCGATCGTTGTGAACGCAAAGTCGGTTAAACAGGCACGGACGGGGTTATCCGGGGTAATGAGGATGTTTGCCTAAACGTGAACACAGATAATAAGCGGACAAAGCAATGGTATATCTTTTGGGAGCTCGCCGTACACCCTTGAGGTCGCCGTGGACAAGTTTTGCACGGTGAAGATATTGTATCCCCTTCGCGCAGTTGATCAGCTAAGGGTATCGGTGTGAGGTCCCGTATGCAATCATGGAGACTCATCTTACCAATTCCATACGGTGGGATTCGTTGTGTTCAATATACTCAATGATGTTTCCATTCGGCATCCAGGTGGAAACCATGGTGAGCCCCGCGTCAGGCACACTGTCCCAGCAGCATACACCGATGAGCTCGTGGATATTCGGGTGGTTTACATTCTTCCACAATACCACCTCTTGAGCAAACCTCCTCTGAAATGACGAATGGATGTAACTGCGGCGATTGTTTGAGAGACAAAGACACCCTACCTTACGCTTACGGGTCTCCTCATCGACCACCCCAACTCTAATGGATTTGAAGACAACCTCTCTCCCATCGTAAGTTCCCTTCCAAACGTCCGCAAACTCTCCCACCGCGTAGCGCGGAAAATCAGGCTTGAACTTGATCTGCAGTATGCAAGACTTCGGGAGGGTTTCCAGGTTGGCACATAACCGTCGAAGGACTGAGAACGCCCGCCCCTTGTCAAAAGAGACTTCGCGGGATTGCAAACCCTGTGAATTGTGCTTTGAGCGATCGCACAAAGAGGCATGAAAGCGGAGACACTCACCCAATCAAGTAATTCAACCAACGCCAACCCCTTCTCCCCGTGCTGGCTCGCAAGAAACTTTCTCCCTTCGGTTGTGTTCAGGAGTGGACTGAGAGAGATGATGGACTCAGAAGGATCTGTACGAGCCAGACTTGACGTCGCTTGTGTGATAATGCGATCCATCTCCTGCACGTTCATAGCCACCGCGTTTGACGTGGGGGTCTACGACGCTATTAGTAAATCGGAAGTCTTGAAGGACTGAGGCAGTTTGTCCCGTGGGCGGAGGATGAGAAAGGAACCCATCCTTCAAGAAAAGCCAAGCGCCTTCAAAGCATGCACTTGCAGTGAGGATAAGTGTCTTCTCGCTGCCTCACGGTCGGCGAATGGATATCTGGATTCCAAGTTGGCCGAAAATCGTGATGCCTGGACATTTCGAGCCCCGTACGGTACCCAAACCGCTTGACCCCGATGGGCCCGATGAAGCGGTGACTAGTATGGAATCTTGAGCCTAGGAGAAAAGAATTGGGCCCACGGGCCGTGGCGACACAATCCAGAAGTCCCCTCTGACAGCTGGTTGCAAAACGATACTATCGATCCCATAGAGGTCGTGTACCCCAAAAGGCACGATCGTAGATAAATTATTGGGATTTGTCTACTTAAACTCATCCCTTGGGGCTTGGTAAGTCCAAAGAGAATACCCTAAGCTACCTACAGCAAAATCTTGGCCATGCTTAGAATAAGAGGGGTAGAGTTATTAACGTCAAAACGAGAAGTCGTGCATCAGTGTGACGAATTTTGGCTGGAGGGTAACACTCGATCACACGGATCAATTAGTGCCGTGTTCAAACTCAACCATACCGACCCACTGCCGTGTTAGAGTTTGCCAGCGGAGTTCAAATACTCCTTCCTAAAGAGGATGCCCGTGCAGCCCATTGTCACGCTCAAACCATCCCATCTCTCGGTGGCCAGCTTCAGCCCCTGCTTGTACAGAACCAGCCGGAGAATTGGTTTTCTGATGGAATACATGCAATATTAATTGGATCTCAAGCACCAAACGCTCTGGATGAGTGTAGGATTAATACGGGTAGATTTTGTCTCAAAACTGGTGGATTTTGGGATGTTTTGGCCTCGGGAGTCTCGAACATGCGAAGAAAAAAATCTGACTGGATATAGGGGGGCGCACGATTACTCGGCGCGCACGGCTTCTATGGGATCGATAGTAGACCGCTTTTTAGAAAAATAGGATAGGATTTTTTTGTTTATACCATGGCGTGACGTGACATGTAAACAAAGATTTTTGAGCCTGGAGTCGGACGGAGATCTGAGTTCTGTGACAAGCGCTCCTCGCAACTCGCCATCCCCTTGTCCGTTTGCCTGATTCCAGGCTCAAAAATCTTTGTTTACTGTCATGTCATGTCATGGTATAAACAAAAAAATCCTATCCTATTTTAAAAAAAAGCGGTCTATCGTTTTGCAACCAGCTGGAACT
>MU118023.1:33572-49044 GCA_014904855.1 Thelephora ganbajun
GGGATCGATAGTAGACCGCTTTTTAGAAAAATAGGATAGGATTTTTTTGTTTATACCATGGCGTGACGTGACATGTAAACAAAGATTTTTGAGCCTGGAATCGGACGGAGATCTGAGTTCTGTGACAAGCGCTCCTCGCAACTCGCCATCCCCTTGTCCGTTCGCCTGATTCCAGGCTCAAAAATCTTTGTTTACTGTCATGTCATGTCATGGTATAAACAAAAAAATCCTATCCTATCTTAAAAAAAAGCGGTCTATCGTTTTGCAACCAGCTGGAACTCGAGGCGAATTCTAGCTTAGCCACACACGGCGCCACAGATCTCCGTTAGCTCAATCAGTTCAGGTGCATCACGGCCATCACGCGCTGGGGCGCTCACAATAGGTTCCGTAGTACTCTCCTCCCGACATCACAACCGCTCGTCACCTTACCTAGGCGTACACCTCGTACTATGCCTACGTCTCCATGAAGTCAGCGCAGTTTTCCTGAGCTGCAACATCATTGGCTCGGGAACCAACGGGTCCGGCTGCAGTCACAACCTGTCCTACAAGGGAGCCACACACCAGTTTCGAGGGTACAGTCAGTATGATCGTTGGTATCTATCGGAACCGTTCGTTCTGGTCCCCACAGGGCACTCCAATCGTCCATCTCGGGGTCCGCTGCCTGTCAGCCCCACACCCTTATTGTTTACGATGTATCCGAGGGAAGTATACTGTCCGTGCTAACCCAGAATCATTCATAACCAAACTCTTGAAACCGACCCGGCGTCACTATGTCATCGGCAACTACCTCACGGCATCAATAGACCTCGACCGCACGACCGGGAGGACAGGGTCTCATGGGAAGATGTCGAGAAACCCGCAAAAATCATTCACTGTGGCTGTACCCCCCTCACGCCCGATCCATGCTAGCAGCTGTGGGCCCTGGGGAGACTCCCATGTGACGAAAAGCACGGGACCGTTGGGCCGGTGCCAATATCCCGGCGATCTCAACACAATGAAAGTTGAAATTTGAAAGCACGCAAACTACGAACTCTTGGGACATGCGACCACACCAGGCACATGTCTGATAAGGCCTTACGTTTGTGGAAGCACGCCGAGCGGCGATCAAAACAGGAGGCGAAAGAAAAACATTAGCAAGGTTCGACATGGGTCGCTCTCGCCGTACTAATGACCACGGATCCTTCAGGTTTTGAAAGCTGTGAAGCCTTTCGTTCATTGTAGGTATAACTGTAGATCGTAGATAAACCACTTGCGCACCTGTAATTTTTCCGGGAAAGACGACACACAGTGGGCACTGGGGTGTTTTCCAGATCGGAAAACACCGGGAAAACTACCTGGGAAATGCTAAATATTCATCGCATTTTCCTTGTCAGTTTATTGCCTGAAAATCATTGGGAATATTGGTCCGAAAATCCTGTGGAAAGGTGAAGTATTCCGATGAGGAAAACAATGATCGGAGGCAGCTGATTGGCTCACGCAGTGGAATACTTCGCATTATCCGAAAAGATTTTCTGACAATAATCCAAGGCGGAATATATCTGTTTTTCGGACCATTTACCGTAGCTAAATATCCTCAGGGCACTCAGCGTTTCCCACGTATTTTTCCCGGTGTTTCTCGATCTGGAGAACACCCCAGCGCCCACTGTGACAGGCGACGGTTCATCTCAGCGAACGTCACATGTCAGGTCACCCGGAGAGGTACATGCGTTATGATGTTCACGGATGTATCCGGGGTGCCTGTAAGCACGCTTACTAAGTGCCACGCCTTATACTCGCGGTCAGAGTCGTGGCTAGTATATATTCCCCATGGGTAGGAAAAGAAACGTATTGACGTGCCTGCCTCTCGTCCTGTTTTCCTGTTGCGGAAGTGATGTCCGAAGATTACCGACAGCTATGGGGGAAGGTGACCTGCACGACCGACAAGGCCGAATCCGTCCAGACCTTGGCCAAGATCTTAGCAGATGAAGGTGGTAGGGGTTTCATCTCGCATTTGACTCAAGAAGACGGGGAATTATGCGTTGAAATCTTAGATCATGTAAGTCGCGATATGTATCCAATCCTTCTACGACCTGAGCCAGGGTTCGACGTTCAATCTCAGGGCCTATCAAGATGCAACCTCAGCAGGAGTGAGAAGCAGGCGTTCTTCGCCGCCTCGTGGACGTTGGCCGAAACCTATAGACGATTACCCGATTCCATAATCATAAAGGAAAAGCTTGAAGTTTCAAATGAGATACACGCATCCGGCCCTTCCAGCGATATTAGGACAAGTACATACAACGGGACTCGGGTCGCGGTAAAAACCCTACGGGTCTCATGCCGAGATGATCTCAACAAGATAAGAAAGGTAGAAATCACAGATGGTCCCCTTGACGAGTAACTTAATCCATTCCATCTCAGACATTCTTTCGACACGTCATTCTTTGGAACTCGTTGGCTCATCCCAACGTCCTGGAGCTGGTCGGTGCTCAGTGGGACATGAATGAGGCACAATTTACTACTGTGTCAAAGTGGATGGCATGTGGCAACATAATGCAATACATTAAGAATAATTCTGTGAATAGACTTGAACTGGTGCGTGAATTCCCTTCCCTTCTTGCACATTTCCTTCACTGGGTTCGAATTACAGCTGTATGGGGCAGCGCAGGGTTTAAAGTACCTCCACGATGCGGGCATCGCACACGGCGACCTCAAAGGGGTCCGTATTCCTTTACTTTAGGCTGTCGGTGGCCGCTGCCCCTAACGCTCAACAGACGAATGTCTTCATTACTAATGATTCACCTCAACGCGCTTGTCTCGCGGAGTCTAGATTCATGTCTTCTCAGTTTTTGGCACCTTCGAATTCCGATAGAGAAGATTCAGTCGCTACGCCGGAATCAGATATCTATTCATTTGGGATGGTTATTTTCCAGGTATCTGATCAGAATCGTGAATGCGAGGCGATTTTTTAACATTTTCCAGGTCCTTACGGGAAAGGTACCATTCCGTGACGTTCAAGTAACGCAGTTGGGGTACCTTGTACTCAACGGGATGCGCCCGAGGAAACCAGAAAATGCCTCGGCTATTGGATTCTCTGATTCGCTATGGGATTTCGTCCATCTTCGTTGGGACGGCGACAGCCAACGACGACCGATGGTTGCGGAGGTTGTGGCACGTCTTGGTGAAGCTTCCACGAGCTGGCACACATTCATGCCGGGGACCGCAACACTTGAACCTGGAGAGGGGTCGGAATCGGAATCGATGAACTACTGTGAGCCGAGATCATGTCCCCTCTCCCCCTAAACACCCACCAAGCTACGGCACAGGTGGGATCTTCCAGCCTATTACGCCAAGCCCGGTGGATACCCCATCTCTCCGGCACGACGACTTGTCACTGGGCATACCCCAGGCGACCCCTAGTGAGCGCGAAGAGCTAACACGGGATGTCGCAGCATCAGGATCTGACCACTTCCCCTCGGTCTATGGTGAGCCATAGGCTTGATGACGGTGCGGAACCAATCCGTTGATTCGGGTCTCCAGAACCTCCGAGTCGTGCACAATCAGCCTTTTGTCAGTCACGGTGTCATAGTGCGAGTGCACGTTGATCTGACTTCCATCTATCGTATATCACCCATGGGACCAAAAGCCTATTCAGACGCGCATTTGGGGGGGTCACCGCTTGAAACACCTCCCCCCCTTTCCATAGCAGAACATGAACAACCCGCGGTCACCGATCAACGCGTCTCCGTTGCTACCTTCCACATTTCGGAGAAAGGCCACCCTGCGCCTCGAAGTCTCTCGGGACATCTCAGGACTGGTAATACCTGGTAGGGAATTCATACGAAGATTATTACTCACTCTTCGAATCAATAGCTTGTCAGATTGCATTCGCCGTTGTGAGATCGACGGTTTTCCCGGACCGTGAACACGGTCAGGGGATACAACCGACCGGAGGACAAAAGAAACACCCGAGACAGGAGGAGGAGCCTCCTACGAAAATTCGGTTGCTGCTAATGTTTCTTCTGTTGGAGTTAATCATCGCATGAGGTTCGTTCTGCGTATCCTCTGGTGCACAGAGATAAGTATTAAGTCACCCCAAGCAGAAATGATCATTCCCTGGTTCAGGTAAACACGAGGGTTACATATTCCCTGGCATGGACACCAAGGATACCTGGGATACCTATTCAAGTTGAATCGTCATCATAGTGGGCGGCGAAAGCAGAGTGGGATCCGGGGGACTAGGAAGAGTGTTATTCGGTCGATGCAGCAGCTTCCTTCGATCTCCTTTCCCTTCGCCGGACCACATCCCAGTTGTACAACCTCGCCGTGTTGACCTCCATCACTGTGATTTGTTCCCGCAGGAATTCCAGATCATCTTGAAGACCCTGTAACGATGCCTCGGCATTCTTCAGTTTTGTTGCGAGAAGTTCGATGGCTTCGGGGATTTTGTAGGATAGCATTACGTTGGCCTGTGGTATTATTTCAGTCAGAGAAATCACTAAGACGGAGGGGCGGTAATGAAGAGGCAGTACCCCTAGCCACAGATAAACGACATCTGTGTCTTCTAGTTCCGCCTCGGCAAACAAGGTTTCGTTCAATTCGAAGGTTGTCACGAGAGGCTTTTCACTGGCCTCGTCGTCTTCAAGACCAAGTTCCTCCAGATCTTCCTCTAGACCGTCTGTCTTGTGCTTGCCTACCCACAATTGTAAATGACGCGAATCACGGATGAAGTAAGATAGGCGGACGATAAGAAAATAGGGGAAGTCACCGATGAAGTAAAAAAAAACTCACTTACTCGCCTCTCGTTCAAATACTCGACCATGTTTAGAGTTTTCCGGATATCTGGAATCTTTTCTTCGAGGCCTCGTCGCCTCTGCGTGAGGTTAGCGTCCATGTACCTGTACTTTCTGCGAGGTTGAACGAGAGGTTAGACGACGAGACGATTAAATAACTGTAAGAAGCGAAACGTACGCGAGGGCATCCTGGGCCTTCTTCAGCGCGCTCTCGACCTCCCCATCCGGTCCACCGATGTATCCCTCGACATCCGACTGTAGTTCGTCGAGGGACCGAGGATAATGAATCGTGCGGAAGACGAGCGCCGCTTTCAGCCAATCGCCCCCCATAGCTAACCATCTATAAGACTCACAATGAATGGAGCCTTCGGAATCCCCCTTGGATTATTTTCCTGAATTTCTTCCGTTGAAGCCATCGCAGAAGGGGGTGATCATGCGAGCGGGATTGGTGTGCCGAGATGATCTCACCTGCCAGCGCCTATTGCCTTCTCCTTCCGGTACTTTTTCTCGCAGTTTTTCCTCCACTTTTTCTCTCCCCCATTACAATCGCGACGCCTAACTACGCGGCAGAGGCAGCCATGTCTCGTCTGATCATCAAGAACTTACCTCCGTACTTGACTCCAAGTGCTTTGCGAAAGCATTTCTCTGGCCAGACTGAAAAAAACGCCGCTTCGACTTCCTCATCCTCGAAAATCTTCACTCTCACCGACGCCAAAATCGCTTACAAACCAGATGGAACGTCTCGAAGGTTTGGTTTCGTGGGTTTCAAAACCGAGAAGGAGGCGGAGGAGGCAAAACGATGGTTTGATAAAAGTTTTATCGACTCCATGCGGATAAGCGTCGAGGTTGTTGACGTGAGTTCTTTGCGTCCCTACACCAAATAGCCACGTCTTCGGTACATCTCGTTCGCGAACTCATCGCCGTTAGGGAATTAGGGAGAAAGAAGAGCGACCAGCGAAACGCCGGAAGCTCGAACCCGATCCCTCGCCTGCGAACATCTCCGGTCTCTCTCCTCCCATCAGCAGAAAGGGCAAAAAGTTCGAGCCCAACGGTGAACGCAAACCTGCTCATACAGACGGGGATTCCGAAGAGTATCACAAAATGATGCAACCGCGGGCGGTGAAGGGACCCTCTTGGATGAATGAGCCGCAACTACGACCCGCGAAGAAGGTAAAGGGAGCTGGTGTTAAGCACAATCAGATAGACGTTGATCCTACGCCTCCACAAGACGCTCTCTCGGATTTGGAATGGATGAGGCAACGAATGGCGAAGTCTTCCGTCGGAGACTCTGGCACGGCTGCCGGCCACTTGGATCTGCCACCCACGAACGAGGCTGGTACTCGCCAGGTCCGTCCCTGTGAAGCGATTCCGTTCTACCATGTGCCATCTAACCCAATTCCAAAAAGCTCGAAACCTCATCGGGTGATCCGACACGAGACACTATTCTCAGAACTGCTCGGCTCTTTGTCCGGAACCTCGCTTACTCCTGTACGAACGAGGACTTGACGGAGTTATTCAAACCGTTCGGAGAGATTTCACAAGTCAGTCTTTTGGTCCATTTCGTGACCTCAGTTCGCTTTCCTTTCACATACTGACCGGTGCGCTTGTTTCCTCTGCAGGTAAGTTTGTACTCTAAAACCGATTTACAAGATGAGAGTCTCCGATAGGGACATCAGACTCCCCTCTGGGGAAGAGCTGAGAACCTCGGGAAACATAATGCTAGAATCTCCTTTCTGAACTTTCCTCTGATTATGAGTATCGTTCGAACGTCTGCTAACCTATCACCTCCGCATACCTAGGTACATATACCTATCGACAGGACCACCAAGGAACCAAAAGGCGTCGCATATGTTGCCTTCGCTTCCTCATCGTCAGCCCTTTCCGCGTACGAATCTCTTGACAAGAAATCGTTTCAAGGGCGACTTTTACACATCCTTGGCGCTGTTGACCGGAAGGGTAGCATCTATGTCGAAGATGGAGAAGCGAAGACGATCAAGGGTGAGAAAGATGCGAAGAGGAAAGCCGGGGCTGGGAAGGAGTTTAATTGGGGTATGTTATACATGAATGTGAGTCGTGACATCCCTACGTCATTCTTGACCCCAAGACTACGGATTGTGGATTGCTGACTGCCATGCATCTAGAGCGACGCCGTGGCTTCATCAGTGGCCGACCGGATGAGGATATCTAAATCCGACATCTTGAACCCCGAGTCCGAAAACGCTGCGGTCAAACTAGCATTAGCAGAAACTCACATCATCAATGAAACAAAAACGTACCTCGAATCTCAAGGCGTGCTCCTCGATTCCTTCTCTACTCTTACTTCCAGCCGCGTTCGTCGTTCCGATACCGTTATCCTCGTCAAGAATATTCCGTATGGGACTTCTGTGGCGACCATCCGTGAGATGTTCGAGGCGCACGGAGAACTGAGTCGGGTTCTGATCCCCCCAGCGGGAACCATCGCTGTCGTCGAATTTATTTACCCGGATGAAGCTGTGAGGGCGTTCAAGGCGGTGGCGTACCGGCGGCTGGGAAACACGGTTGTGTATCTGGAAAAGGGCCCAGTCGGTATATTCAAGGAACCTGCTTCCACGATCATCGAAGGTGGATCAGCCACCGTTGTCTCAAGTGGAGTTAAGCCTGTTACCATTCCAGACGAGAAGGACACGGCAGATGAGCCGAAGACGCCCATATCTGGTGGAACGACGCTCTTCGTTAAGAATCTTGCATTCTCTACGACCACCGAGGGACTCGATCGGGCCTTTCGCGGCCTGCCTGCCTTCGCTTTTGCTCGGGTTCAGATGAAACCTGACCCGAAGAAACCCGGGGGTAAACTCAGCATGGGTTACGGCTTCGTTGGGTTTAAGGATGTCGAAGGCGCAAAGAAGGCCCTAAAATCGATGCAAGGTTACGTTCTCGATGGACATTCGTTGAGTGTTCGGTTGGCTGGCAGAGGTGTGGAGGAGCCGAGCGAAGGCAAGGGCAAAACTGGTGGGAAGAGTTCGACGAAGATGATCGTGAAGAACGTGCCGTTCGAAGCAAGCAAGAAGGATATCAAAGAACTCTTTGGGTACGTGATTCATTCGCTTCGTTCTTTTCCGTAGTGTTCCTTAGACATCCACGCACAGCGCTCACGGACAACTGAGATCCGTCCGCCTTCCCAAGAAGTTGGATCACCGTTCTCGTGGTTTCGCCTTCCTCGAGTTCGCTTCGAAGCACGAAGCGGAGAGCGCGTTCAACTCACTCCAGTACACTCACTTGCTGGGCAGACATTTGGTGTTACAGTGGGCGGAGGAGAACGAGCAGGATGTGGATTCGTTAAGGAGGAAAGCGGGTGTTGGGTATGGTGACGGCGCAGAGGTGCCCGGAAAGAAAAGGAAGTTGATTATTGGCGGTGATGATCAGGATGGGGAAGGAGGGTTTGGAGATGACGAATAGTTGATCGAATCCCTGGCCCTCATTCTCTCACATTGTCATGCCGGCTGACACTCGTTCATCGTTTGCGTGGTAACGCGATGCAATTCTATATCGTATGTCCTATCCTATCCTATCCTATCCTATCCTATCCTATCCTATCCTATCTACCATACAAAAGACATGGGTACGCGTGATTGGCTCGCGACCCCCCCTCATCATATCTATGGCGTCGAGCGTCCGGTGTCCCATGGCAATATCTTTGAAACTCCGGTGATTCGGGTGCCTCGCTATATCTCAAGGAGGTGGGAAACAGTGCGTCTGCATCACTTTATTTGCCCTCAGCTCATTCTCGCATGCCTCCCGCAACCACAACAGAGACCGTGCACGAGCACCAGCGATGAACAGAAGATGACGCGAGCTTCTCCCATCTGAAGTGGCGTCAGTTTCTGGTGCGTCTCCCATTCCTGACAGCTGTCAACACAGCCCAGGGTCAATCCGTCAAATGTGTCGGGATTGACCTTCAAGTCCCGGTCTTCTCCCACAGGAGATTGTACGTGGCACTCTACTGAGCGACGAATAGCCAAAACATCAAGATCCTCCCTAAGGACAAGGAGCACGCCCGCACGACGAACATGATATACCCCGAAGTCCTGGCCGACGAGGTGAGTAACCTACGGAGAGGCACCCTATCGGTCGGTCCTCACTCCCACCTTCGTAAGGAAACACCTTAGAGGACATAACCAATGGTCTATCGTTTATACGAGTTAATACGTCATTTAATATATGGTGTTGTCCTCTGTAGATGAAATCCCATCTTGCGTTTACCTGTCCTTGAGGAACGAAAAACGAGCTTCACCAGGAAAGTCTGGACCAAGCGTTGCCTAAAAAGCGCGCGCCACAAAAGAGCCCGAGACAACCACTACGAGAACACAACAATCCCAAGACCACAACAATCGGAAAGCGGCAACGCTCAACAAGCAGCAAGTAAGAATCGACCCAGACCACAAAGAAGTCCAACCACCGGGAAAAAAAACGGAGGTACTTTTGAAACCACAGAGGTCAGGGAGACATTGGCCGCAGCGCGGCACTCGACGATTGTTGAGAGCACATCACAGGCATGTTGAGTATGACAGAGGAGCTTTGAGAGGCCGGAGTTTCCGCCAATTACAATTGTTGGCCCCGGTGAACCCGTGCCGGAGGAGGTGGAGGTTATGAGAACGAATAGGTTGGTGAAACGGCTCGTCATAATCCTGGCTCGCGAGTGTGGACCTTTCGGGCGGCCCATTGTCTGATTACACCACGTGCTGCAGCATTCTCGGGATTTACCAAAGCATCGGGTCGATTGCTTCGCTAACCTAACGATAAATGTCTGATATCTCTTCGTCGGTCTATTGCCCCAGCATGGAGAACGTGCAACCTCGCAGTTTGAGCATATCATTCCATTATTCCAGAGGTTCTCACCAGCCGGAATATCTTCCCTCTGGATCTTCGGGATGCATGCACTGTCCAGGACACTCGGACGCCATTCCCCGTAGGCTCTGAAGTTTTCGCAGTTGTGCTTGAGGATAATCGCCCACATCCTCAACTGGCTTCGGCCACCCGAGCCGCCCCTATCTCAACTTGCGCGTGAATCGCACATCGCCCCGGCACTGAATGAGGGTAGAACGAATAAAATCAGGTTGACATCTGTGTAAGGTATTATTCTACATCGTACGCTCCGACTACTACCGACGGACCCCGTTGGACAGGGTCACCAGACTGCGTGTTTTTGGGGGTCACTTGCATATCATTGAGGTCGATAGACCCTCCGGCGAAGCACAAAAAGAACCGAAGTTTTCTGTCCCCACTGACATTCAGAGGGGAACCAGACGGCTTTATTTTTAGAGGTTCACACTCTGGGGGCCCGGCTGTATAGACACGGGAGCCTGCAAAAACCATCACCTCACGGCCGCAGAAGAGATTGAATGAAAAGAACATACATGCCCGTGCAGGGTGACAAACACCATCCCAGTGGGTAACCTCCTGATGCTGCGTAGGCTGCGCCGGTTCCGGCATCGAGTCCAGGAAGTAGAACCGGAACGGGGAGAACATCTTAATAAATCCGTCTTGACGATAGATAAGGGAGAACATGCAAAGTACGTCGACTGTCGTTTCCACTTCGGTTATGTTGGTGATGGTGCTCCCCAATCTCTGCTCCTCGATGCCAGCCGCAGCCCCTAAACCCCGGATCGTCGGGGAGCGAAGTGACGGTCCCAGGGCATCCTTCAACCTCTGTTGATATTTCACCTCCAGTGAATGTGTCTGGCCATCGCCCCACGCTTTCAACAACGCGGTTTGGCCCCAATCGTTCTCGCGCACGGGGCTGGCAAGAAGATTAATCGAAAGCGGGTAGAAGTCCAATCCCGCGATGAGGTTGTCCGCTGCAGATCATCTGCCTATGTTACAGAGGCTGTAAAAGGTTTCTCGCGCGCCATCCTCAGAAAGAGTCGGCACTTCGACGCGATGGAAACCAGGAGTGTCGGGGTACATCCTGCTGGTGGTGACTAGGCAGACTTGTTCATAGCTGCCACATTCTTCAATCGTTGCGGAAATCTCTTTGGCTTCAGGGACCAGCGGGTCGAGGATCAAATCCACGTCATCCAGCAGCAATATAAGTGGGGGTGAAGATTCTAGGCGTGACCGAAGTCGTCTGATGTCCATGGTACGACCGATACCAATTGCGTCAGATAGACGCTCGAGGAAGCGTTCCATTGAATTCATGAGGGTCCCGCAGTGCATGAAATGGCGGTTTCTACCGAATTTCGCCTTGATTCTGTTGTGGTGGAGGAGAGTAAGGGCCACGGAAGATTTTCCAACGCCGATGGATCCAAACAGGGCAGTGGATGCGACCTGGTCCGTGAGGTCCAAAATCTCGTTCACGATTTCTTCTCTAGAAAAACCATTCACGGGGGGTTGTGGGAGAGTTGGGTTTGGTAAAACCCCAATTGTGGGTCTAACCCCTCTGCACCTTCGTGGTGAAGGCCACCTCCAGATCTGCCGGCACTTGTCTCGGGGCCATGTCTACTGGTTGTGCAAGGGCCATTTAAGGGGCTTCGTCGGCACTTCAGCGGTTGTAAATAGATGAAAAGTTCGTTGTCTAGCTAAAGAGAAAAACTGACAGCCGTTTTATCACTTCATCCATCTGAGGGCGGTCTTGCGGTCTCTCCTCCCAACAATGTCGAGTCAATGCCCATAAGTGGTCTGTCAAACTAGGGTGACTTGGTCGCTTTGGACGGACCCCAGTGGCGATGCTTGTTGTGGTTGCGGTGGTAGGCAAATTACTGAAAGGAACTTTGCCTGTAAAAACCTTCGTTGATGGTTAAGGTTATTCGACACGAAGCAGATCTATCACCTCCCACCTCGATCATGACCATCCCGAACGAAAATACATCAGATTCCTTGCTACAGCGTCCGCCATCCCCCAAGATTTCGGGTGCAGGGTACCGGGGTGTGTTAACCTGCTCGTTGGTATTGCTAACAAACGAGATTATATCTCCTGCGATATTCGCATGACCAAAATCCACAATCCGCGCGTTTCCGGTCGCATCGACTAGTATATTTGCCTGCGTTGATGCCCATAAGTCGCTCAGCACTAATGTAAGAGAGAGAGAGTATTATCACGTACTCCTTTGAGGTCTCCATATACCACGTTGCATGAGTGAAGATAATCGAGGCCTTTGGCAACACCAAACAACTGAGGATAGGATGAGGCGCTACTCGAACTTGAAGGCACGAAGAAACGGACTCACGAGGTTAGCCAAGTTTGCTCCTTGATTATGCCTGATGTATTCTCCCAACTCTCCACCGGGCATCCATTCCGACATGAGTTGGAGGGATTCAAGTGTGACGCCCTTGAAGGGGACGATATTCGGATGATTCACATGTTTCCACACCACAGCCTCCCTGCGGAGCGCCTCCAAAATTTGTCAAAGGGTTAAAACCTAGCAGGAGATGTGAGGATGAATACCTGTTTAACTGTCGCTCGATCGCCTGCAGTGGGTGTTCGAAGTTGTTTGACGGCAACAACTGTTCCGCCGAGGGATCTACAAAGTTTCCATATACGAGTGTCCGCCTGGTATCGGATGAGAGTTTGAGAGACACTTCGTACGTTGAGGGGAGAATCATCCGCGAACTGCAAATTTTCTGCAATACACGTAGGCATTCTCTGAATGACGAGCCCGTGCGATCGAGGCCATCGAGAATCTGCAAAAATAATGAGTGGTGGGATTTACGTGGCGCTGAAATGAACCTTACACTGTCTAGGTAGTCTATTAATACCACCAGCTCGCCACGTGGAAGGCGTAGAGCTTGCTCTACCCATTTCTCATCGTGCAGGAGTTCGTCGAGTTCTTGCGGAAACCGAGTCGATGACCTGTCTAAAGTGTAAAGACGCCATACGAGTGGCATGATCTGGTCTGATCGGAATGTTCAAGACTGAGGTGACTAGTGGAAGGGGTCGGGGTAGCAATGGGAGGTAGGGATATTTGTTGAAAAGCGCAAGCAAGCTACGAGGTTGGGAGTGCGGGCTGATACAGCGGTTTACATAGGAAAGTAGACGTGGCCGGACGTGGCACAGCCTTTCGCATCTTGTTCACTTCGACCTGCGCTATACCCGATAAGGTCGGTTTAATCAGGACGTTGTGGTCGTATAACTGCAGCGCGAGGCGCGGTATTGCTGTCTGGAGAGGTAGTTTCGTTTCCGACCGTGAGGGGGTGACCATCGTGAGTTAGATTTTTGATCATCAGAACTCGCCTACGCTGGTAGGTGCGAGTGATTGGTTTAACGAGCATGCAACGAGCGTCAATCTCATGGACGCTGATTGTGCACATATATCCTCAGCTTGGGTCTCCGAACACGAAGCCGAACTCAAGATGTCAGCGAGCGGCTTGCTACGGCCTATCTAGCGCGACTCGTAAACTCATAACGAGGGCCAGCCTTCACAATTCGTGTTTCAATGGAACCCCAGACAAAGGTCGGGTTTTTCGATCGTTTCCTATCTCGACGAGCGCGTTCGGGGCATGGTGCATGATGCATGATGCATGATGGCTAACCCAATGTTCCCGATGCGTCGTGCGAGCCACAAAACAAACCGCATACACATATCTATCTAATCGCCAACATGAACAGTACGTTTATTCTTCCGTCAGGACGCGTTGCTTTTGAACCACTTTTCTCGATCTTTTCGTAAGAGGCGGAAAAAAAGAGAAAAGTATCAACTCGTATAAGTTATGTCATGAACCGAGAGAAGTTGGAGCTGGAAAAGAGCCGGAAAACAACTAAATAAGTGACGAAGAGCGAAGGAAAGTGGCCGTCAAGAAAGGATTTTACCATTTTACTGATGTAGCCGCCAATGGGTAATGAGGATGTAGAGACACAGTCTGATCGCGAAGTCCCAACTATCGAATTTCTCGGTTTTCGGCGTTCAGGAAGGAAAAATGCATTGAATTTGAAGCAGTCCGCTGGGCTGGTGGTGATCATGCGTGGAACATTGAGTGACCCAACAGTAGTCTTTCGTATGCTCAAATTCGAACGAACTCACCAGTCAAGGTATGCTAGAACCATCACCACAACTCCCCTCTCCTCATTCTCCCTTATCACCACCGATCTCAAAGCTGGTCTCCACGTGCGAAACATGTTTCAGGAGCTCCATCACCCCCTCCCTCGGCACGGGCTCCCCGCGATTAATAATACTGACAGAGCTTAACGGCACCCCTCCCGACGCCCTCGCTGCTGCAACCTTTACCATGCTCTTAACATCAAACCGCTCTTTGGTACGGAAGATGAGTCGATCCAATTTCGGGCATGAAATCGGTTTCCTCGAGTTCGGATCATGGTCTAGCGCAAGGATGAAAGAAGGTAGGTTTTTGCACAGAGAAAGCGTGAGGGTCCGTAGGGTTTTTATGGATAAGAGTGCCTGGCAAAGGTCTACGGAGAGAAGATCGCCGTTGATGACTTCCAGGCAATTGGATGTCGAGGTGGGAAGCTGGATCAGGGACTGGGACACAGAACGAGTAGCGTCAGATGGGAGAAACGTGGAAGTCACATAAACCTGCCCATTTGGCCCTGTAAATCGCACGGATGCAGTACGATGTTTAAAGTGTAAGCAGATTTGGTCGAAGTTGGAGAGGTTCTTCAGGTTGGCGAGAGACCTAGGGAGGTGGTCCTCGATATTGAAGCTAGGTGACTCTAGCTCTGTTTCTAGAGTCGCGCCGGCTGGGACCAAAATGTGGTTGAGCAATAGGGAAAACGGTTGGTACCCGCGGATGTACAACCTCCTCAGATGTGCTAGTGGTACCAATCGTCCATTTTGAGCGCCGAAAGCGGGGTTTGAAAAGGTGAGTTCGACAGTGAGGAGCCGGGGAGCACTTTCAAAGAAGTCGAGAAGTTGCCCGACGGAGACTCCGGGCTCCATAACAAAATCCAGTGAGAACGACGTGAGGTTGACCACATTCCTCCAAGGTAGCTGAGTTTGAAGGGACTGTAGGTGTAAGCTGTGCAACGAAGAGAGGTCTCCGCCGAAGAGTGTGGTTGCGAGCGAAGAGCCAGGATCTGGATTATCGCAGTGCCCGACTACGGATAATTCCTTAAGAACAGGTGCAGGGTGAGAGAGGTGATCGGTAATTTCTTGGAGATAATCCGGATTTGTGCTGATAAACAGGGATTCAAGCCGATCGATAGCATGGGGAACGACCTGGAAGAGTGGGTCGCGGGGAAACAGGCCATCTTCCCTACGTATCCGCAGGTTGATAGGGGAAGACTTCGAGCGTTCGAGGTAGACGCGAGTTTTTTCGGCGTTCATACAGTTAAAATCGGTCCACAAGGAGGAGCACGACGTGAAGACCTCCCTCCAAGTCCTGCACACATGGGTTAACGTGATTGCGAAATGGCTTTTACGGTCGCCCCAGAAGTCCGGAATGAGAATGAGAACGTCGGGAGGGATCCGGCTGATTGGAGTGAGCCTGTTCCGACAAGATCGAATCAAACGGAGGACCTCCAAAGCGTCCTGTTCAAGAACGTCGACCTAAAATATAACGCACCTAAGCATCTATCAACGTCTCTAGCGAGTTGATTGCTCTCAACCTCATCCTGGCCCAGGGGAGTCGCGATGCTGTAAATTCACATCTCAAGCATCGAACTTATTCCAACGGTTCTGGCATACCTTTTGCCCAAAGCGAGGTTATCTAGCAGTTCACTGGCTACGCGTAAGAGGCAGGATATGGAAGAGGCTCCATTGAGGCGGGAGCCATTG
>MU118023.1:49054-103142 GCA_014904855.1 Thelephora ganbajun
TCGGTTTCCTCGAGTTCGGATCATGGTCTAGCGCAAGGATGAAAGAAGGTAGGTTTTTGCACAGAGAAAGCGTGAGGGTCCGTAGGTTTTTTATGGATAGGAGTGCCTGGCGAAGGTCTGTGGAGAGGTCGCCGTTGATGACTTCCAGCCAATTGGATGTCGAGGTGGGAAGCTGGGTCAGGGACTGGGATACAGAACGGGTAGCGTCAGATGTGAGAAACGTGGAAGTCACATAAACCTGCCCGTTTGGCCCTGTAAGCCGCACGGATGCAGTACGATGTTTAAAGTGTAAGCAGATTTGGTTGAAGTTGGAGAGGTTCTTCAGGTTGGCGAAAGACCTAGGGAGGTGGTCCTCGATATTGAAGCTAGGTGACTCTAGCTCTGTTTCTAGAGCCGCGCCGGCTGGGACCAAAATGTGGTCGAGCAATAGGGAAAACGGCCGGTACCCGCGGATGTACAACCTCTTCAGATGTGCTAGTGATACCAATCGTCCATTTTGAGCGCCGAAAGTGGGGTTTGAAAAGGTGAGTTCGACAGTGAGGAGCCGGGGAGCACTTTCAAAGAAGTCGAGAAGTTGCCCGACGGAGACTTCAGGCTTCAACACGTAATCCAGTGAGAACGACGTGAGGTTGACCATATTCCTCCAAGGTAGCTGAGTGTGAAGGGACTGTAGGTGTAAGCTGCGCAACGAAGAGAGGTCTCCGCCGAAGAGTGTGGTTGTGAGTGCAGAGCCAGGATCGGGGTCATCGCAGTTGCCGACTATGGACAATTCCTTAAGAACAGGTGCAGGGTGAGAGAGGTGATTGGTAATTTCTTGGAGATGATCCGGATTTGTGCTGATGGACACGGATTCAAGTCGAACGACAGCATGAGGAACGACCTGGAAGAACGGGTCGTGGGGAAGCAGGCCATCTTCCCTATGTAGCCACAGGTTGATAGGGGAAGACTTCGAGCGTTCGAGGTAGATGCGAGTTTTTTCGGCGTTCATACAGTTAAAATCGGTCCACAAAGAGGAGCACGACGTGAAGATCTCCCTCCAAGCCCTGCACACATGGGTTAATGTGATTGCGAGGCGGCTTTTACGGTCGTCCCAGAAGTCCGGAATGAGAATGAGAACGTCGGGAGGAATCCGGCTGATTGGGGTGAGCCTGTTCCGGCAAGATCGAATCAAACGGAGGACCTCCAAAGCGTCCTGTTCAAGAACGTCGACCTAAAATATAACGCACTTAAGCATCTATCAACGTCTCTAGTGAGTTGATTGTTCTCAACCTCATCCTGGCCCAGGGGAGTTGTGATGCTGTAAATTCACATCTCAGGCATCGAACTTATTCCAACGGTTCTGGCATACCTTTTGCCCAAAGCGAGGTTATCTAGCAGTTCACTGGCTACGCGTAAGAGGCAGGATATGGAAGAGGCTCCATTGAGGCGGGAGCCATTGGTGTTGGAGGTGGACATGGTGGGGATCCAACGAAAACTTTCACCCATCACCTGGGGGATTGCTGAACGCCATGTGACGACAAGGCCAAACAAATGCAGGAACTCGTTCTCGACTGGCGTTTTGCGTTGACATTTTGGGCTGTACAGCGAGATTGGATATGCGAATGTTACATCCCGCCCAAGAGCATGAATAATTCTCAGCCGGCTGGAGAATTGGATCCCCGCCTCGACCTCCCGGGGATTATCGATCCCCGTCATCTCTCCCAGCTCGGGATGGACCTTCCCCAGGAACTGCTCGATGAGGTCCTCAATCACCTACCTTTAGACGATAAGTACGATGAACTACCACTCCGAAATTGTTCTTTGGTCGCAAAATCGTGGGTACAGCCCGGTCGAAGACGTCTTTTCGAAACGCACGAGATCCGAGAGAAGATCTACCGCTCATGGCTGGACAACATTCCACCTACGGGCGACGGGTTGTTACAGCACGTCCACCTGCTACCCAATATCACCGGCACTAGAATGCTACGGATTACTCTCCAGTCCGAACACCACGTCGATGTCTTCCAGTATTATTTTCTGGCTCTCCACCACTAACCTCGATATCTCCCCTGCCCTCCCGATCACTGAGGTTCCGAGGCAGACCTCGGTTTCTGTCATTTAAGGTACCTTCCCCCCTGAAATCCTATTATCGCATTAAACTTTACTGTACCTCCTCGCGCTATATGTTCTCAAATTGGGTGTGCCGTACAGCAGTCCGGAAGAAATCGGTTTCGAAAAATGCGGATCTGTACCCGTGGGAATTCTACGCGGAAACTAATTTCGGCAAGGGTTGCCTGGCAGCCCTCCCACTTTCGCTCACTCCGAGGACGTTGTACCGCTCAGGTCCTTGCCACTCAGCTCTCCCGCACTTCCTTCGACGGTGACCCCCTCCAGATCTCGTCCGTCAAGTTCACCTATCAACCCATCATCTCATTCTTACGCATGACCGAGATCACGAAAAAACACCCTCACCTCAATCAAGAGTCTGGCGAAGAGGAACCAAGAGGTGAGATTTTTTGTGAATCGCGTGGCTACCATCCGACCTTTTGAGGACTTTCATAAGTGGGACGGAGAGGGCTGAGGCTCGGCTGGACAGCTTCAACAGCTTGCCTACGCCATCCCCGCCGAACTCCGTGCCTACTAGCTCGCCCTTCTGTCGGGTGGATCGAGACTCAGGACTTGCTCCTCACTGTCCACGCACCGTAGGCACTCGAGAAGCTCAGCGAGATGCGATTAAGTTTGCCTTCGCCAGGGTTTGGTCGGTCAGCTCGGCCACCAATGCCATCATCTGCATCTTCCACCATATCATCCACACCAACTTCTTCGAGGTTACCTGGTGGATTGGGACCTCGTGTCATCAGGCAAGCGACAACTTCTACATACGAGGTGAAGGGAGCCACACCTTCAGGATCCGATACCGAACACGAGAGCTACCATGAGGACGAGTTTGTAGAACGTTCTGTCATACCACCACCCGCTACGAGAGTCCGACCACGATTACTCCCTGCACCAGCCCAACGTCGCACCCTCATTTGACTATTGTATGAGGTCTCATTATCATCGAACTCGACACTAATCCATCAAAGGCCGTTTCGCTGTACCCCGAGTCCATTGCCGGTCGACTACCCACCCCGAGAAGGATTGTCTTGTCTTGTTTGGCGGTCCAGAGGAAGTGATCTCAATCACTCACAAAGCAAACCCTTCGGAAGGGGCAACGACGTCGGAGGAATCATAGAAGGTGCGGACAGATTTCCTTAATTCTACGGTCTTTTACCTCCTTCGACCACAGGAACAACCCAACTCGTTTCCGGTGATGACAAGGCTTACTTCCTTGCGATCGCTCAGCGCCCCGGCCAAAAGCCCATTCCGTTCGTTCCCATCTTCAACGCCTCGTTTGAACTTTGATTCAAGGTGGTTAGATATTCTCCGCTGTAGATTACAGATGACTTAACGATTCCCTTCCCCCCTCAGGATTCTCTGTGGCGGGCGGAAGGCGTTGACGCAGTTTTCGATCAACATCTACGGCGCGTTTGTATCCTCCAGGGTCCTGTTGCAGTTGCCCATTCCAAAGTCGGGGACGAGCCGATCAAGGACATGTTTGGCAACATCACAAAGGACCTCGTCAGGAAACTCCTTGACCGGTACTACGACGGCGGTGCTTCTAAGGTTCCTACGATCGATTACCTCGCTCCTTCTCTCCCTCCACCACTCTCATCAAGTCCATCAAGGCTAAAGGTAGTCTCACCTCCCACGTCCTTACTCCTGTTCCCGATACCGGTCTTTGGTTGGAGAATCCCTCCTCAGCTGGTTGAGTGCTCTCCCTACCAACTCCGCTATCGTTCGCCGATCCTCATACGTTGATAATCCCATCCGTCGCCTCCTCGCACCCCGCACTGGTCAGAAAGTCGACATTCATCTCGAGGGTGCCACGCCCACCAGCATCGAGGTTTTCGGCGCTACCTGGTCTTATGGGCGAAGATCCGCGGGGGTTGGATATGTGGACTTTGAGCAGGAGGATTGCCACGGAAACCCAGTCGTCGCATATGTCCAGCACCATGGAACCGCAGAGGGTACCGTCATCTATCCTTCCAACGATGGATACACCATGACCGACTCCGCTACCACTACATTCACTACTCCGTTCTCCAATCAGTGCCACTCGAACATCTCCAAGGACTTCAACCTCACTCATGCCAACCTTTACTTCTCCAACTTCGCGTCCCTACCTAGGGCCATCACTCACGGTATACGGACCAGCGCAGCAAGCAGGAAGTACCTGGAGTCTGTCGTGCGAAAGGCCACCCCAAGCGAGTCAAATCGTAAGCCGAAGTTTATTTATCCTGCTCGTGCGGTCATTTACATCTGCTCCCAGGTATGAGGGTCAGGCAATTCACACCAAGTACATGGAGATGACATACAACACTATGGAGAAGGATGACGTTGTCCGCATACTTCACTACGTGAACACATAGGTTGCTCCCCAGGTCAGTTATCCAATGACAGCAACGTGGTAGTTCCAGTATTTGGGTGATCTGTCAAAGCAAGACCCTGTTGGCACCGAAAACTAACAAATCGGGATCATTGAGCTGAGTGAGCTCTATCTCCCAAAGTGTCCAAAGTTCTTTGTTACGTTTCGCGGCACTGCGTGACAACGACTTCTTCGAAACTTGCATGCGTGCGAGAGTACAGGAAATTGTCGCGATTGAAACAAAAACTCCGCATGAAGATTCCAACTCCTGTTGGATTTCGTCCAAGTTGATTGAGGGCTGTGCCCTTATAAGGGAGCGAATACAGTCCTCGTCTGCGATAGTCAGAATGCGGCGTCCACGGCGGGCTGTGGCGTCTGGGTCTGTGACCCACCCACATCTCCGATAGAGATCAACGGTACGGTGCATAAAGCCGAGGGAGACTTTGAAGGTCTCAGTGACCATTCTCATCGTCTCCCCTTGGAGGTAGAAATGAACAATCCTTTCTTTCAAGTCGAGAGAGTGCGCGCTGACCATGACGGTGCAAGGGTAGGATGCATTGGTGTGGAGCACCGTGAACTCCTACCAGCTCGCATTCCATGTCAAAGTGCTCAGCTCACTTTCAGACGTTCCGCGGACCTGCAGCGTGCTCAATCCCACTCCGACCTCCAGGCACAAGTTATGAGAAACTCTGAGTAAACAGAAGTTATACAACTCGAATTTATCTATGATCCTGGCGATAACATTGCTTGGCGCAGTAGAATTGGGGGAACTCACCCGTCTCCACCAAAGATGAGCACGGCAGAATTCCGCGCTTCAAGCATTGTTGTTGTTGCTCAAGCGTTTGTCAGTTCTTTTCTTTCTCCTCACTACATGATCCACTCACGCCATTCTCTGTAGGGACTTGTCCACACCGGCCTGGTGAGCTTACCGTCTTTACTTCTAATCATACGTAGTTATCTACGCAATCTCTGTGAATACCATGTGTATGATCCCAGGCTTTGCCGCTTACCGGCCCTACACCTTATTGAGTTTTATCTGATCACCTGTGAACGTGAACACGGATTTTGGCTAGTACACTATCAAAATTTCAAACCATGTAAACCTTAGCATAGGCCGCCACTAAATAGAGTCAAAGCCATTATTAAACTACTTGCCACCTATCCTCCCAACTCGACGCAACTTCACTCAGACGAGAGAGGACAGCTTCGAGTGTCGGCCGTGCATCCCTGCCTGCGGACCAACACCGTTCAAGTGTCCCCCACAACCCATCTGTAAATCCAAGACTTGCTGCGTCCTTTGGTTTCCCAGGACGCGTCCCTTTCGTAATTTCTACCACAATCATAGCTGAGTTCGCGAAATCGCCAAAGGGTGTGCTCCCATACAAAACCTGTTTCAGTCCCTCCTTTGAGTTCACCATCAGAGCGGAGCAAGTTCACGCGTACGAACCTCGTAAATAAGCATCCCTAAGGCGTAGATATCCGATTCCTTCGTCGGTCTGTGTTCGTTCGCATCAAAGTCCAGAAGTTCGGGGCTCATCCACGGATAACTCCCTCCATGAATGAAGGACATCAGAGAGTCCCTCTGGTTTGCGTCCAAGAAGTTAGGATCTAGGTGGGTGTCGACGTTGACGGTGGTAGAGAGACCAAAGTCTGTGAGACAAGCTCGACGGTCTTGGTTTATGAGCACGTTCTCCTGTAGATACCATTGTGTCACGAGCAATTAGATGGGTCCATGATCACATACCCCTTTTAGATCTCCATGCACAACGTGGAGCTTATGCATATACATCAAACCCTTCACAATGTCGATAAGCTAGGTAGATGTCGAGTGAGCTTCTGCGGTACCGGGAGGATAGGACAACCTACGAGGTCAATGCGGTTTGCATCCTTGTTCCTCCTAGTGAATTGATTGATCGTCTCGTTCTCCATCCAGTCCGAGACCATTGAGCATCGTCCCTGGCCAATCGTAACACCAACCAACGGGAGGATATTTGGATGGCGGAGGTGTCTCCAGATCACCGCCTCTTTGCAGAATTTCTGATTCGCAGATCAGGAAAATTACCAACAGGATCAAAAATGATGAGGACACCGACTCTGAGGGTCACTTCGCGGTTGGTGGCATAGAGTTGCAAAACCTTGACAGCCACTGGACGATCTCGGTAATTCCCTTTGAATACACTTGCGGATTCTCCGCAGTACACAGGATTCGTCATTGACTCTTTGTAGCAGTCCACGATCTGGGCTGATTCCGGGACATTCTGGTGACGGTAACACAATTTACATAACCTGTTCAGCGCTCTTGCTCGTTCCTGCTCAGCGATGGAACCTCGTTCTAGAAGCTAAATTCGGCATGAAGACTAAGCCAAGCTAAACTACTCAAGGACCTACCCCATCCAAACGGTTGATTATAGTCTCGTTTGTGTGACCCTCAGGTTGACGAGGGGAGATGGGAGACGGGGTAGGATAAAATTCCTGCATGCCATCAGAATTATTCTCCTCGGGTCCAACCACGTTGACCCTAATGTCTGGTATGTCCAATCGAGGCGGGTCCGAAGCGTTGGAACTTCTCGTCCCGGTAGAACTGGGATTGGAAGAGCCCATGAGAAGGCTCGAGGGTGAGACTCCGGGACGACGGGGAAAGGGCACAGCTGTCATTGACGATTCCCATCGTACAGCAGCATTACCGATCTGAACCTCGACGTGTTGCATTCGTGGTCGCTGTAACCTATCCCCATCCCAACAAGCCTGGAGAAGCTCCCACATCGGGTCTGAGAGGTCTATCATCGTGGCATTTTTGGGTTTTGTGGGGCGAGTGCCGTTTACGATCGAGCACACCAGGTGTACGCCTTTGGTACCATGAAACGGTACCTTTCCTGAGAGAACCTACACATTGGTCAAGCAACAGTTACACGGCAGTTCACTGTAGTTACCTCAAGCACGAGGAGCCCGAACGCGTATACATCCGCCTCCTTGCTGGACTTTACAAACTTTAACCCAAATCTCGAAGGGTGGATTAACTCTGGAGCGAGATATCTCCATTTAACTCCTTGTGAGGTATCTGGGGCCTCTGATGCTGGGTGCTCTTCTTCGGGAACAGATATGAACCCAAAGCCGGACAGACACGCGCGAGGCGGTGATTCGTTTGCGATTAAGATATTGGTCTAGTTTCGTGTCAGAACGAGGTTCAGCCGAGCAACAATGAGACTACCAACAGCTCTGATATTTCCATGGACAAGGTTGCTGTCGTGCATATACTTGAGGCCCTGGGCTACGCCGTGCAACTGGGTTAAATGAGTTCAAGACTAAACACGGTGAGGAATGAGGAGCGGTACGGACCAACCCTAGTCGATTCGCCTTGTTTGTCTCGGTATACTTCATGATGGTTTCATGTGTCATCCACTCCGACACGGTGGAGAAGTTGAATGTGTCGATACTCCCGAGGACTCCGGCGAGTTTGAGAACATTTGGGTGAGACAAGGAATTCCAGAGGATAACCTCTCTGCAAAATTGCTGAACGAGGCGTTTCAACAACACTCGTAAGACACACGTTTCCGACTCACATCTCGTATCTTTTCGACGTCTTTGGTCGTAGTGAACTTTGGCGTTTTGATGGCAATCGCGGAGTTGTTCGAGGTCCCACGCCGGACCTCCCAAAGGCCCCCCGATGTGTGCGCTTTCTCCGCGGCCATCGTCTTCTCAGTTATCATGATGGAATCTGGTAGTCTTCTGCGATGTTTGGCTAATTCGATGAGTACGATAAGGAACGATTGCCTCGTGGTTTGGTCGAGCGAGTCTTTCGCAAGTCCCTGTAGCGTAGTTTCAGTAAGGAGAAAGCAGCGACAGACGACACAAAGTAGCAACATACACGGTCCATGAGCTCGATGCACAGACCAGCTTCCCCACGTTCCAGGCCATTGAGAAACTCGCGGCCTCCAGGAGATAGCGAGATTTGGGCCAAGGATTGAATTGCCTCGTCCACAAAGGTCAGAACCTCTCCCCAGGATTCTCGAAAGTCATGAACCATTGCGATGGGACGTTAACGAGATGGAAGGAGATGGTGCGATGGCCACGAAGTATCCTGGTGGTTGCTGACCGCGAGCATTGCTGGTTGGTTCCGGCAAGGCCCTCTGTGTCACAAGTTCGTGCTGCGCGAACGTGAAATAACGAATGTTTTGTGCAAAGTTCGCCGGTGGCAACCTAGCGCAAACCGTGTTCAGGACAAGCCGATCTCTGCCGCACTAGCGCGCATCTCGGGGATTAAATACCTCCAACCCAACCTGGCTCGGATTCGCTCACGCCCATAAACCGAATCCCTCCAGAAGTTCGTTTGCCATCCCAAATTACGGGCCGGTGTGTCCATGCCTGAGCCTGGAGGGCAAGTTTCATCTCCCGTCCCTCATGGAACTTGCGTGCGTCGAACACATGAAAGCGGTCTCCTCCGAGATTTTCCTGGAGGGATTCCGTAGTTATCCTTACACCAAGGAGGCGTTATCCCTCGACTCCAATACTTGACCATCTTGGTGGGTGATTTCCCAAGAGTTACCGCTGCTTCTTTCGCCCGTGCTAAGTCTGGTTAGAATCACCACACATTCATACACCTACCCTGGAAAAACCTATCGAACCTCATTATCCGACCTCCAACATATCCGACAGATCAAATCTCCATGACCCAACCGGCTCGTAATGCCGACGCGTCGCCGTCTGTTGGGTAAGGGTCACTCTTCTTCTTCCTGCCTCCACCGTAGAACCCACAGCGCTGATCAGTGCCAAAAATGTACGATCCTGAACAGATTTCATATGGCTGTCGCGCGGTCCAAGCGTGTTGCACATATTCCGGGGCTCTACCCGGTTGAACTACGACCTACCTCCTGCTTCGAGGGCTATCCGTAATTTCGACCCCACCCTCTACCATGCCCAAACCGTGTGGCCATCCTACCCACTCCCCCGTACAATGCTTTCACCTTCGACCTCATATATCGTTCTCTCCCTCCCTAATGCGAAGCAGCTCGAGGCCGGCGACTTTGATTTGGACGAGCTCAGCAAGAAATTGACGGAGGCGCTCGTCGATGAGTCCCAACGGAACGAGATCCTACGGTTGACAGGAGACATTGCGGTGCTGGTGACCGAATGTCTTGACAAAGTGACTGGAATTATACCGCGTTCCTGGATGCCGAGTTCTGATCACGCTCTAGGTCATGTCGTCCGAGAACTTCAGGGCCAATTCGGACATTCAAACACGCTCAAATGTGCTCTACGTGTTCTCAAGACTCTCTCGTGGATGTCAATACCTTCCTCATTCTTACTGGATCGATCCGAGAACGATAACGCTCCCCAGTGAGCCTTACACATCCGGAACGTGCGCCGGGGTCTACCGTGGGAGGCAGAATGACGAGCCTGTAGCTGTGAAGGTCTTGATGATCCCAAATCAGGAGAGTATGGTAAAACTCAAGAAGGTGAGTATCAGGGGCGGACGGGAGGCGAAGCGCGTGAATCGGGGCTGACTCGATGAGAACCAGCGTTTTCATAAGGAGGCGATTTTATGGAAACACGTATCGTGCCCGTACATCCTCAAGTTCAACGGTGCGTTCTATCATAATGACATGCCAGCAATCGTCATGCCCTGGGTACCTCATGGAAACATCATCGAATACTTGGAGAAACACACAGGTGTAGATCGCTTACACCTGGTAAGCTCAAATGTTGCTTCAGTACCAAATGTGTGTTCAATTCCCACCTTATCATCACCCAGCTTTTAGGCGTGGTCAAAGGGGTCAGGTACCTCCACAACTGCAACATAGCGCATGGAGACATCAAGCCGGTAAGCCCTCTGACAATTCTCACAGAAGATTCGATTGTATAATTATTATGTCTCCAGCCAAACATCCTGATTTCGGACTCCACTCCGCCTCGAGCCATGCTCGCAGACTTCGGTTTCACCCGTGTAACGACCATCTCGGCAAAAATGTCGAGTGAAGAAGGACCAATGGCTTTCATAGCCCCTGAACTCCTCTCGACGAGGCTTGGTCTGGATAGAGCGGTTCCGTCCAAAGAAGCAGACATCTTCGCTTTGGCCATGACGATCTACCAAGTCTTGACGGGTAAATGTCCTTTCTCCCAGATGAGGGAAGCACGGATTATAGGTGCGGTGATCTCGGGTGAACGCCCCACCAAGCCGGGGAACGCGAAGCAGATTGGGATGACGAATGCTGTATGGGACCTCTTGAGGGAGTGTTGGAGGGATGATAGGACGAAGAGGCCAACAATCTCGGTCATCTTGAGGAGATTTTGCGACACCATCAACGAGGCGAAGACAACCGACTCTAGGATTGAGGAGGCTGGACTTCGACTTGATTTCACTGACAATCACGGTTCCTTTCGGTCCGAAACAACGCTCGTTCGATGCGAGTTGGGTGATGTGGCACCGGAATCCCCGCAATCTGCTGAATGCCACTGCTTCCCTCCTTGGAAGCGCGCCAAGCGGATCTTTCGTTTCACGAATTGATGACCCCGTGATTGAAAGGGAGGGGGGAACTTGTGGGCTTTCTACGATGTACATGATTGTACTCTAAATTTCAGGGTTTACGGTATGCGTCTGTCTCACAACACACTTAATCGTTTGTATGGGGGATCAAACACCTTCTGGCACGTCAACCTATCATACGTGATAATTGATTTACAGGACTTGGATTGGTCCAAGCGGCGGCCCCTCTTTTCGTTTACAATCGAGCTGATTCAAAACTCCCCCGAGGTCCTCTCGCATTGGATGAACGGACTAAGGACCAATGTCATAGAACTCTCGAGTCTATTTCAATAACCTGCGCTACCTCGCCACTTGAGTTCAACGACCAACACGGGCCAAGTATACAGCATAGCCGTCAACATGAACTCGCCCAATCACAGACTCAAACCCCGTCGTTAAGTGAGCCGCTATTCAGGGTGATTGTGTACATCTATATACATTGGAGAGTGCAAGAAAGCGAATCCCACCGAGAAAAATTAACAGAACCAAGAGAAAAATACGAAAGGGTAGAAGAAAGTGCTCATGAGGCTAGATAATACGTTCCGACTGGGCGAACAGTGATGTGCGTGTCGCCACGTTTCGCCACGGAACGCGTTTTCATCGCTAATAAGAAACAATAAATCACCACAAATGAACAAACGCATCCTCGAGCCTGACATTCCCGGAGTTCCGCCCGAGATCCATCCTCTTGCAGTGATTACGGTAATGTCTTCGCAGAGAGTCTTCCCTCCCATTAATCTTCTTGTTACAGGCGAGGCACATCGCTTGCTTTCCTGCGTTCATGATGTGTCTTTTACACTCCCAGCGCCCACGAAAGTTTTTTCCGCAGGCGTCGCAACACCATTTGCCTCGAACGCTCTTGGATGGGTTGGCATGGCGGCAACTCAACTCTTGTGGAGGCGATGCTACCCTCTGGTGCTCCGGGGTAGATGCTTGGGAGGGTGACGGTGAAGGAGTTGAAGGGAAGTAACTCGGAAAACTCCTGTGGGAATACATTGAACGAGTCTAATAATCTCAAAGATTTGGTAACGTACGAAGGAGAAGGATTCATAGCGTCCGGGGTGGACCGTTCTGAAACGTAGCCTGGAGGAGGGTTGTCGATGCTCCAGGCGTTATCGGGGGGCAATTGTTGACCAAGCCAATCCGAGAAGTGAGGTACAAGGTCCACTTGCGTTTCATGGGTCAGATAATCGTATGCAAGGTCACCCATCGTGATGGGATCGGCGTAGATCTGTAATGGGTTATTCAACACATAAATACCCGCACGGGACGAAGGTTTGCGCTCACGGCGGTCATAAAAGGATCTGAGGCGATATTACAAGTCTCATCCGTAGCATCAGCGGGAATCTAAGCAGGAATCGTTAGGGCGTTAGCACATCATCAGCTCGATTACAACCCGAAATCTCAACTACGGACCTCAGGATGGACATAAACCTGGGAGAACATCGTTGGGCGGTAATGGTGGGGGAGAAAAGCAAACAAGGGTGTGCCCATCCCCCGTAATTTAAACCCCCCAAGTCTTAACGAGTGGCTCACCCCGGAGGATGAGTATCACTGAGCGCCCAACCAATCAGGTCGCTTCCCGTAGGCCGTACATGGCACGCCCTGCCTAATCCGGTATGTTCCCTTATATGGCAAAAGACCTACCCTAAAGGCCACCTGTCTGATGGGTCCTAGGGTTTTCAAACCCCGCCCACGGCCGGCACGCCACACAGGTCCGTACACCGCAGAATTCATGACGAACCCACAGACCACTTCACCGCCACGACGTGCCTCTCTTACCTCAAACCGAAGGCGATACAGATGAATAGATGACGTGTGGGGTACCTGTGGAACCGCGTGAGGTTTGGAGATTCGTGATAAAGGATGGTTTGAGACATTTCTCGTGTGTGTGGTGTGGTAGCCTAGAGATGCCTTGAGGTAGGGAGAGGAAACAAGGAGGGCTTTGAACTTTGAACCCCGCTCCGAAGAAGACTTGTCTGAAGCAACGTGGGGGGCGCTACTAGTACCACTGCTAGCAGAGGGTACGGCGGCGGGCGCCCACAGTGCACCATCGGATGAGATTTTTCCGACATGCCGAACTCAAATCGTTGCGGACGGTGCACGTCCCAGACTGAGGGATCAGAAAGATCGATCTGCCTCAGTTACGACACTCAGGGTCATTGTTCACCAGAAAGCACAGAACAAAGCTCACTATTTATAAAGAACCAACCCCACATGCACATGCTTCAAGCTCAGAACTAACGTTTTTCCACCGAAATCCAAATCCATTCCATAGAGTGCAAACAGAGACACAAGACGCAACACCGACAGAACAGCACCCGAGAGATTATCGATTATCGGCCAGTAACCATGTGCATACTGAAGTAACTGATACACTGATGACGGGCGGACAGGGGAGCGGTCGTTGAGCATCGTAGAGTTTACAACAGAGTCAGCATAAAACAAAATCCTCAGAGTCAACGTGAGTTCCAGTACACGCCCGCATTAACCCAATCTCTGAGGAGACAAGTGCACTGTCCCTCCTTGAACATTTTCAAACACTAACCCAACTTTCTCGCTTCGTCTCTCCCTCCCTATGCGGACCAACTGTGAGCAACGGACGGTCAACTAGGGGCAAATATAGACCAAACGACCTACCGCTTAACCCCAGATCCTAAGGTCAACTTGACCGTCTTTACTTCAAATCCTCTGAAGGAGAGTTTGAGGTAGTGAGAGTAGCCTCGGTTAGCTTCTTCCTCAACCGCAGCCACGAATGCTAATTCGTCCTCGTTATCGTCCTCGAGAAGGTTGGTGATGATAGCCTTCTCGATGTCAAACAAGGTGGAAATCAATAACCTCACGGTCGCGTGACCGCCGTAAGCTTCGTAAAGGCGTAGAATAATAGTCTTGGGTCCGGGCCCAGAAACATCGTCATCGTCTCCCCGTTTCACCGTCTCAAGGATTACGTTGTGCGCTCCGTGGACCACGAATGGCGCCTGGTGCTTAGGTTCGGATTGGAATTTCACATCGTCGGGAACAGAACGAACTATTCGAAACAAGTGAGCTCTTGAATTTGAGAGCAAACGCCTGGAATGATCGTGACGTACGGTGGAGCGGCGAGTTGTAAAGATAGGCAGCAATAGGGACATCCGATTCGAGGAAGTGGCCAACGTGAGGAAGTACCGCCCAAGAAAAATCGTGTACACCTGAGACCAGAAAATTAATAATCATCATAGCGCCTCGGGGAACCCACGCACCTTGGTCTTGCTCGGCATCGGGCTCGGTCGCAGCGCGAAGCAAGGAAATACGAAGGACGTTTCCGTGGCAGGCGAATCCGTACTTAGATTCGGAAAGGATAGCGACACCGTAACCAAACTCGCTCAGGTCCGCAAACTGGTCTCACTTCAGTTCCTTGTAGAGAGTTGGGGGTGAAAAGCCATACTTTGTGACCACAGACTTCAAACTTGGCAAGATCCCAGGTGGTATTTTTGTGAGTCGGGCGCTGGACGTGTCCGAAAGGAGTTTCGTAGGTGGCGACATCGTTATGGATATTAAGCGGTATCTCAACTTTGCTTGATTATCAGTTCCCGAGATTAAGTAGATCGGACGAGTTCTACACGTACACTTCAAGAACTCGTGTCTCTGGTGCCAATCCACTTGAGCCTCAAAGTTTATGTACGGCCGAGCGTACTGCCTCAAGGACGCTAGAGCAAGGTGAGCGACACGTAGGACAATAAGTTTCAACGGACAAACCATTAACCGCGTGTAACGAGATCTACAAATAAGACAAAAATTGTCGCTTCGGAGACAAACTCAATAGTAAAAGCGGACGTACGATAACAACGATGGTGCTCTGCCCATACTCGAGTTCCGTTAAAACAGCGGCGCAAAGTGGTCCTTCTTCCAAAACGCTAATCTTGCCGAATTTAAGTGGCTGGCGCTTCTCCAAATGGTGGATCTCGACGTCTGAACGAGGCGATTAAGCAAAACAGGTCAACAAAAATGATGAGATAGAACTACCCCAAGCATCCCAGAAGTTCGGTGTATCATCGAAAATCACGAGCCCACCGGTTTCACCGTCAGGGATCAGTTCGCGTCTACGTGAGAGGGTGCTCAACGGCAGCTGCCACAAGCATGAACCTCAGCACCTACCCGAGTTGTACATCCAACAAACTCGTGATCCGCCCTTGGGAGATCGTCAACTGAACTAAATCATTCTTAAGCACAAAATGATCCGTTCCGTTCGTATAGACTAGCGCAAAAACTTCAGCATCCATCCCACACGCGATTGAAGCGGGCTTACCGGACACCGGATGACAATCCGCGAACATGCCACTCGAAGAGGACAACGGGCCACCCGCAGAGCAATCCATGAGCGCGTAACCTTCCTTGCCATCTTTCGTGGTTTGAACGAGCTTGGATTTCAACTTCGCGGCATGCGGTCCAACGAGAGGAACCTTCACGACGTCCCGACGCGGGAAAGGTGTCGTATTGAAACCGATGAAGTTGCTGGAGACGGGTTGTGTCCGGACATCCGCACTCGGCCACCCGAATATCGCTTCAAAGGCTTCTTCGATTAGCTCATTTCCGTCCTTTTTGACCTGAGCATAGAGCTTCTCCGCGTCTTCGTACACCATCCCGCTGTGTGCAGTGGGTAAGTGGTAGATAGAAATCATGCTTAGGGTCTGACACACATAGCAGACCCGGGAAGTACTGGTTGCGAACAGAGTGTCAGTCAGTATTCTGAGTCAACAATGAAGTGCGTATAGTTCACCATCGTGGACTACAAGAGACATTCAGTGGTGCGTCAGCGGAGGAGTTGGAATGTCTGACATACATTGGTTTAACAAAACCCTCTCCCATGAATCATTGATGCGACCCCGAGGGTACACATAATCGGATTCACAGGATTTGAACAGGGAGGCGAGAGTGGCAAGAAGCTACCATCCACACCAAATCAGAATCCATAAGGTCGCAAAGAGGGGGCGATGCGTGAGTACCTCGACATCTCTCAATAAGATCTCGGATTTTCTGTTCCCTTTCTTAATTGAACCTAAGAGAGGGTCGCCATATGAACGGAGACAGAAAAGGACAAAGTGTGTGTACTTACCATGCGATGTATAGGTTCCCCGGTGGAACTAAAAGACAGTGGATACAGAGTTTAAACTGGGTTCACCAAACAAAGGGTGGTGACAGCGTACCTCCAAATACAATTCTCCGTGCCTACGAAATAGGGTTGTTATCTTCAACTCGAGCCAAAGACGGGGAGAACGGCGTACCAGTTGGGCAAAACGTGGCCAAACTTGGTTTGATGTTCAACAGTCTCGAAGAAATCGTCAACAGATTGTCCCATGGAAACTGGGGGAAGTTCACGAGCATTATTTGTTGTAGCTCGGATACGGCGAAGCTGGAGTTCACGTCAAGCGTTGCCCGAGAGGGTATAGGGTGAAGCGTATCACATTTTCAAGCATGGCAGCCAAAGGACCTCCTCCGCCATCACCGTTACCAAACACTAGGAGCGCTTTGTCGGTGGATTCGATATTCTGAAAAACTTCTAAGTGACCGGAGTACTCGATTACCAGGAATGTGGACCTTGTGATTCGATAGACCTTTGTTAACGTCGCCCACAGTTGCTTGTGCGGTGTAAGTGTCTGGAGGATCCCATCAGAACGACAGCTCCAACATACGGTCTTTGATCCTTACCAACTGGGGTCATGTGGCACAGCACTTGGGTACCGTCAATGCCGACCCAGTTAAATGTGGAGTGAGGGAAAACGTTGCTAGAAAGTACTTGAGCTATCTGATCGTCGCGGGTTTATATCAACACACATGTTGTTCCTGTCCATGTGGGTTCCTAATCAGAATGACCTCATACGCGGTAATCTGAAAGGAGCGCACCAAGAAAGTTTCTGCGTGAAGAAATAATCCATCCCAGCGAGCCGGATGAGTTGAGGAAGTGCACCAGTCAAACCGAAACTGTCCGGCAACCACGCGGTCTTGCAGCGGATTCCGAACCGACTCTGGAAGAAGCGCTGACCGAAGATAAACTGACGAGCGAGACCTTCACCGGACGGCATATTGGCATCGTTCTCTACCCAGGAACCACCGACGGGGTGGAACTTTCCTTCAAGGATCTTCGCCTTGACACGCTCGAACAACTTTGGGTAGAGTTGCTCAAGCCACTTGTATTGCTAGATGCGCGTCACGGTAAGCGTGAAACCAGGGACATGCCATGGAAATCCCACCTGAGCAGAACTGCAGGCGAACCTGTGTTCGGGGTACCGTTCCATGAGGTCAACTTGGGTAGACCACGACCGGGCAACTTTCTGCTGTGTGGCGCTGTAGGGCTGTATGAACCCGTGTTAGGATCACCTGAGACACACGAATGGGAGCACGAACCCAGAGCCTGAGGTTTCAACATGAGTCGACGTTCCTCAGCTCATGAGAAATGCCCTCACCATGCAGTATCGATGTGACAATGACCAATACCCCACACCAAACTCTCCTTGTGCATTCCCTCTTCATAGATCTTCTCCCCCTTCGCTTGCCACCCTTCTCCAAACACGCTCTCCGCAATCTTGCGACACTCGCTGACAGTCGACGGATCTTTATGATCAAACGCATTTATGATATCGTTTGCCGCCACAAGCGCCTTGTTCTGAAGCGGGGTGTTACCGGGTACCGTCTCTGAGATCTGACGCAACGTCCGAAAATCCCAAAGTAGGTGCCAGGCCTCTTGGTTTGGCACAACGAGATCTGCGGATGCCAAGGAGAAGTATCTGTTCATGTCTGGTGGGGAGATCGAACCTCCACCAACGCCGAACATCCCGTTACAGGTGGACTCGATGACGAATTCGTGGTGGCCGGCCTTGCGAGCCTCCAAGGGGACGATGTATTCGACGCGGCGATCACCACCGTATCCACCTGTGATCCCCTGAAGCGGTGTGCCATCTGATCAACAGATTTTGTTAGTAAAACAGATCAGAGTATCGGTTACTTCAGATTATAGAGGGAATGGTAGTAGATCTTCGCTTACCGGTAGAGAAGATCATCGCCTCACAACCCGGGTCAAACTCGAATTGAACACGCTCGTATTGAGACCAATAAGCGGGGATCTTAACCGAGACTTTCCACCAGTGGTTCGTCCAAGAAGGTCCAAGTGAGATACCCTTCTTTGTAGGTTTGAAGGTTTGCTTCATCGCTTCTCCGAACGATGGTTTGGATAATCCAGGAGCAGACCATACTTCGAGTTTTACATGTTCCAGGTCGTCCATTCGGTGGATAAAGAGCACTGAACTTAGATTGACATCTGAGAAATGGCCACCGACTGATCCCACGCACTGCGCTATCAGCTCGCTGCAGGGTCTCATAGCTCGAGTCGCGACTCACCAAAGTTATTGAGTCGATCGTTTGTCAAGCCCTTACTCCATTTTGCACCAGGCTTCAAGTTGAGAACGGGGTACTCAGTGGGAATCGCCCCATGGTGATGGTGATGATGACCTCCCATAGCGAGGAAAATCAAGCTACGAGTAATCTCTTTCTCAGTTACTGTGTCCTCACAAACACTGTGTGCGTGACCCACTGGAGAATATCGTTAGAAAAGAGGCCAAAAACAGCTGTTGTCCTTTAAGCTGATCGTGGGGTGATCAAACTCAAGTTGGGGTTAGCGCTCGTGGGTAACGTGCCTTTTCAGCGGTCTCCGTTCACGGCCCGAAAAAACCCGGGCCGCGTCTCGGCGCGCTCGCGGCGCACCCAAGGCCAAATGACCTTCCAAACCAAATCGGAGAGACATTTAAACACCTTACTGTCTCGGTGGGCGTGGGTGGGTCGCGCAAGACGGATAGGTCATGATGCATGATGCCTAATCTAATCCAAAACAAAATACACAACGACGATAACCAATCACAAGGAGCAAAATCGAGAGTAAAAACATCTCAGATGTGAGAACGAAACTAACGATACAGGATTAACAAAGCGACGACATCACAAGGGGAGGAGGCGAATGACGACCACGAAGATTACGGTAGAGGAGACACGGAGGAGACGAGGAGATAAATAAATCACATCTACACAAGTACAATACTACGAAAGTCCCCCCAACACGACACGCTCAACAATGCTCTCTATACCCGACTCTTTCGAGTTTGGTCGGACATGAGTCCAAGTGACATGTTTCCACATGTCAAGAACCGTCTGACACTGAAAGTAACAATGAGGGATCGGACATGTCATGGTAAACGCCGCTCCAGTCATCGCATCAGAAACAATTGGAGCTACGTTGAGAGGCCTAGAGATCCCAGAAGATGGTAGTAGATTGTTGCTATGGCTGTCGACAGGCGAGGATATTCGATCGGAATTGCCCTGGATTGACGGGGAGGTGGCAGATTGAGCGAGTTGGGTAGACGGATTCGAAGTCCAAGCTTGATGGGAATGGACATCGCCCCAGTAACCCGTTTGCATGGGGTTCGGCACAAAGTCAAACATTCCCGGACCGTTCCCGAACAGTCCCGATACACAACTCGCCTCAGGGAAAGGGAAGTCCTGGGGAGCGTGAACTCCATCCACTGAGGTCGAACGTCCAATCTCCTCGACAGCAACCAGGGAATGTGACGTGCTCGGCAATGTCTCGGCCACCGGCATACATTTCGGGGGCGAGGGTTCTGATGGGGGGGTCGAAGGATGCCAGGACGACAATGAGGATGCTGAGGGTGACCGGACACATTCTTCAAACGTAAGCGGTGGAGACGGGGAGGCCATCTCGGACGGTGTGGGAAACTAAAAACATGGGTTTAAAATAGGGTACGATAAATAATAAGCATAGGGACAGTCGAAATGGTCGACTAACATTTAGAAGTGGCGGATCCACGGAGCTTTCAGACGTTTGAGATGTCACTTCTCGCTCCACGTCTTTGGTAGCTGCGTGGAGTCGTTGCAGGCTCTGCAGCCGATTACGACAATGCACGGCTAGTCCAAAACCAGAGTTCACCCCTCCGTACTGCAAGGAATAAAGAAAGCATCCACAAACCTGGTCGACCGTTGAGAGTGCATGAGATGGCATGCCATCTGTTTCCGAGCCTTTGAAAGGCTTCCCAAAGTCGATCGTCTTCTTCTTGCGTCCATGGGCCTCGACCTAACGGAGAATCGTGATAAGCGACCAAGCGGATCTCTCGTGCGTATTGTATCCTTACGAATAGAGGGATCCACGGCTTCCTTGTACCGTTTGGCACACTGGTCGTCCGTTCGACCCGGAAGGTCTTTCGCGACTTCATACCAACGTTTTCCGTGTTTATTAACAGCCTCTAAGAGAGCTGTGTCCTCGCTGGCAGTCCATCGACCTTGAACTAAACGTAAATTCGGAGTCGGGAAGAAGGACGCCGCCATTGATACCTTTGCGAAGCTTAGGATCAAGCGAATGGATCCAGCGCTTTCTACAGGACTTGTTATCCCGGCCTACGTACCGTCGGTCAATACAAGTGAAGCAAAGATAAAGAGTGGACATACCGGGCATGGATTTCGCAACGTGTTTCCAACAAATCTTAGCACCACCTGTAACGGGCATCATCGTATGTGGGTCCAGGTAGGTTAAGTGACATGAATTAGTACCCACATGCAGCGACGGCTTCTGTCAAAAGCTTATCCTCTTCGGGCGTCCACGATGTAAACCTCGGAGGGGTCATGATTAGTGGGAGAGGGAGGAGGAAAAGGAAGAGGGAGAAGTTGAACGGAAGGGAGGAGAGGAGGGAGAATCAATTACGACACAGGCTAGCTTTAAAGACCTGGGCGGGATTACCGTTCACTCAAAAAACTCTAATCCAGAAGGGCTGTCTGCTCTCATGGGCTTTTTGTGCTTCCCGATCGAGGAGAGCAGACACGGACCCGAAGAAAAAATGACGAGGAGAAAAAAATATCCACACAAAAAAATCGTCCAAATTCTAACCAGCCACGGATCGAACCGTGTATCCCATGGTAAAGAGACACGACATCTGATCTCTCCTCACCGGTGTCACAGGACAGAATGTCACCGAGTGCTTCTCCTGACGGTAAACCTTACGGGATTTCAGATGGGATTGGAATTGAAAATTGAAACTGTCTGCGGAGTCAATGCTCTGTATCCGGATGAGATTCCGCATATTTTCTACTCTGCGTAAGGTGACACCCCTCTTCGCTCAATCGCCCACCAAGAAACGCGGATTTACAATCACCCAACTCAACTCGAGAGAGGGGGAAAGCGTGACGCCGGCCTCTTGCGTAACTGGTGCGGGTTAACAATTCATTGCCTCGTCTGCTCCCACACTGCTATCACGACCATACAATCGTTTGTGGGAGAAAGTACTGTACAACGATCACGGCTTTGTGTAGAGGAAAACCAGATGGGAGTACCATCTCGAAGCGGAGGCGGATGTAGCCGACGGGGCGGGACTAAAATGTAAGGAACGCCATCATTCCTCGGTCCTTCCCGAGCGCTACCCAAGCAGCGGCGCCAGTAACATTCGAGTTGAAACGACTTCGCACCGCTGTATCGTACCTTCCATTCGTTTCAGACAGCGTCACCGGACAGAAGTATCGGCGCTCAGCACGATTCCAGGCCTTTGATTGACTGGAAGAGTCGTGGGACGTGTATAGTATTTCGACCGCCCGCCGAAGAGTGTACTGAAAAGCGAAACAGGGACAAACCCACATAAACCATATGGTCAACGTCGCTCCCTTACACTGCCCTATACTATGGGAGATACGTTCCGCCGGCATTCTCATATGGTTCTCCGCGGAACACAAAATTTAAACCCCCTGGTGAACTTGTTGCTACGGGATCCTCCGCGACGCCATCGGAAAAACCTGCCGAACTGAGGTCGTCATAAGGGATCGTAGCGGTTAAAAGTACATCAAAGTGTAAGGGATCCATGAAGATGTGCCAAAATGCATCGTTTATTTTTTCGATGAAAGAGTTTGGCCCCCAACAATAGTGATCATATTGTAGCTCCCGCATCAAAGTGGCGATAGCAACGTGGAAGGGATTCGATGATTCCAGGGCGATGTTTGAATTCTTCCGTATTCGATGCAACGACCAAACGAGTGGCGACGTGCCGCGATTCACACGCATATATCATCGCGGGACGAGCCAACTTGACAATAGGCAAGGGGTATGCGCTGTGAACGTGGGTTAGTGACGTCCAAAGTACGGCATTGTCAATGACAGACGACAAGTCGAGTTGTCTGGGGAAGCCTCCGAGGCCGCCATTCAACGTCGTTCTTATTTACGGGCCGCCGGCAACTTGAAGTTGACCAGTGACTCAAACCTCTGGATCAGGCCGACGCTGAACTCGAGCGACGCAACTTGAAACGATACAGAGCAGTGAATGAAGCTTGAAGCTTGAAGCTCGAGGTCCTTATTCCATGCTCACGGTGTGATAAATACACTCTGCTCCTGTAACCTAGGACGCAATCGACTTGGGCGTCAACCCCCCCGGTGTGTACACACGATCGCTAGGAGCCCGAAAAAGGCTCCACAAAAAAACACTCACCTCCCCGACGGCTGTCGTTTGGCCTGTCATGGTCATCGTTCAACATGTCGGCCGGTCCCACAGAAACTGAGATGCCGAGGCTTGTCGCGGTGCTGAAACGTCCGAACAAGCAAAGTTGACCCCCTCGCATAGCGTCGTATCGTTTTCGCATCGCCGCAGTCAGCGCCTGGATCCGTGGTTACAAAGAATACGAGAGGATAGGTAAGGGGGTTGTCGGAAAATCCGAGATGACCGGTGAGGGGAAAGATGCGTGGAAAGAATGCATCTCCATTCTTCGACGGAAGTAAACAAAAAGCGGAAGAAATCAAATGCACCTTAGGGTATCAGGAGCTTAGGCGTGCGGTCACCCGGTTCCGAACACGATTCCCAGGCCCTGCCTCGTTTTCAGATTCGTACGCGGTATACGGGAGGGAGGTGAGATCACGGCGAACACCTGAAGACGCATGATCCACCGCTGTCAGATTGTTAAGTTCCGTAGATTTTCAGCAACAGAACTCTATGGGCGTTTTGGATCCGATGGATCCATATCACCGAAATCATTAATGCCGCTGGGATGTGAAGGCGGGGATGCGAGACAGAACCAAGGAGGTGTAGAGATAGGAGAATACGGAAACGTGACTCGCGATTCGCATTCAGCCACTCCCGTATGTACATACCCTTTTCGGTTTTGACTCACGTATTGGCTACAAGCTTCAAGGTGAGATGCATAGCTTCAACAACCTTGTGACCTAGATACCCCCGAGATACACACAAGCACCCGTCGGCACCACACCATATCAGCCATAACTATCATGCGAGGATGGCTGCGATCGCTCACCTACCCTCCGCAGGGAGCGTGCGAAACCGTGGGAAACGGGGAAGGTTCTTCCGCTTCCGGCGGATGTAGCAACAGAGATTACCGTATTGAGTCCGAAGAGCCTGGTTTGCCTCCGCCTGATCGATTCGCTCACTTCCCACACAATGGGAAAAAAACCACCGTTTGTTCAATCCAACTTCCGGGGCTCCAAAGCAACCCGAAGATCATATCTCCTCACCCCAGAAAAATACCCTCCCGACCTGTTTATTCCCCTTTCTCCCCCCCTTTTTTTTTTTCCTTGGGTCACCGTCAAGGAGATTTGAGGCTTCTGGCCGGGTAGTAAGCATCATGGCGTTATCGCGGCAGCTTCGAACCTTGGGCAGCGGCACATCTGATTGATATCGTTGGTAGCTTCAAGTTCAATCGCTTCTGGTACTGCAGTTACTGCACCACCAAATTCTGCAAACTGATGGTCCAGCAATTTCTTCAAGTTCGCAGAATATGTATGGGTTCATATGAAATTCGGCAACTTCACGATTGCCTGCAGCGGCCCGACACCGACCGAATCTCCCTTCTTCCTCACACGATATCCATCGCCAACATCCCTTGAAACTGAAAGCACGTCAACCACGTGATCGCCCTCGCCAATCACGTGTTCTGTATACCAGGAACGCGTCTCGCGTGCCTTCGGTCTTCTCAAGTTTCATAGTATCTCCTGTCATACACCCACGCAAGTGAGTAAGTTATGGATCTGCCCTGGTACAGCGGGTTTTATTTGGATAAACCGTTCTCCAAAGAATGTGATGGTATTGGAGTCCGACACCGCAGCGTCGTAGTGTGATGGCGGGAATGGGCTACGTCCAAGGGACCTGGTTCTGGCATCGTTCGTTATGCTGGGACGCCGAGCCCCAATATCACCAAAAGGTAAACAAAAGTCTGGTCTCTATTCTGTGGGGAACGGTCTATCCAAATACAAATGAAACCCGCTGTAAGCGTTAACGTATAGACACCAAATCAGGTTCCAGACCCCGGAGTCTGGATCCCCCGCGATGGCTCCACGGGTCTATCACAGTCGTGTTCGGGAATCATGTCCCTCTCCCAGCTCGAATCCTCTTCCCTCATGATTGATCGGAAAGCTGTGAAAGATGGGATGTATGTATATGGAAGCCGAGTACAGCGGCAACACTCAAGACCGACGACGGAGACAACGGTATGGATTTCGCAGAGATGAAGGGAGAGGAGAAAGGTATCCTACTGTTATCGACGAACATCTATGCCTTATATACTGTGAAAGTTCAACATGTTCAACATGAATATGTGACGTAGTAAGCGTGCTTACAGTATAGTTCGACTTGGGCTATGCAAGAGAGCAAGAGACGGTAACCAGCTTTGACTCGGCTCAAGGTGCGTGATCGTCTACGCTTTCGCGCCGATCAGTTGGAATGGGAAAGAAATCCCGAGAGGATCAAGGGGTTTGAAAGCCACTTGTAGGCCCAGCATCGGGGCTAGTCACAAACCCCGAGCTACCCCCTTGATATACCCTCACTATTTCCCTGTTTGTCTTTTTGATATTCCAAAAACCCTGATCGCTCTCAGACGGTCAGTGGCTCACGGTTGACAAGCAGCATCGAACCGCCACTGGCTTCAAATCCAACGGCGGAAGCTAAGGCTTAGTCGAAGCCATCGGTTATGCGTCGTTTGGGACGCTGGGCTGTGTTGGGCTTTATCCGAAGTTAGAAGAAGTTCTCGCCGTGCGGAGGGTGCGTACCATCATCGCATGGTACGATTGATCTTCATCTTCTTCGGGTTAGCGGGTTAGCGACGGGGAACGAAAGGTTGGTTCGCGGAGAAGCCTGAACGTCACGGCTAAAATAACGGTGAGTAGTCCTCTCTTCGAATTGACCACTCCAATAATCACGACATTGAATGGCCGGACGTTGGTCACCACAACACCGCTGACGAGTATGCCAGTCATAATTAATGCGCCCACACAAAGATATAGAGGGTGCCCCTACAGCGCTATAGGAATATCTTAACTTCAGATGGGATCTCGAAGGACACATCGAACCTTAAAATTCTCGGTGATTGATATATCGACGATCGTTCGCCACTCCCGCTCTCTAGGAATATTTCGGTCAATCATCATCGATTTATCAATGATAGTCAGACGCTTAGAACCGTGAACGACGGAAACACTGGGTGACTGTCCCTAAGGTTATATGTAGACATCCCTAAAGACCGCAAAAGCCGAGTTTCGCGCTGCTCATGACCCGACAAGGGGGTCGGGGTCCCTACGCCTTCTTTAAACCTCCTCGGACATCCGTCTATGCGCGGTTGCAGCCCTAGAGGCAATCACCCAGCTGGTGACTGTCCGTAACACTAGAAACATCTGGAGGCACAGTATTGGATATTTCCTTTGACATCGATAGGTCCTTTATCATCCGTTTTTTCCAAACGTCGTTCAACCGTTCCCTCCTCAACAATTAATCCAATACAATCTCACATGTTCCCTGACCACCGAAGAAAAAAAAAAAACATCGCTAAGCATGCGAACCTCCGTGATAAAGTGGAGGTTACTGCCTGTTTTCCATGGTTTTCGGTATCTTCAGCCCCGGTATCGTGATTGGGACGGTTATTATGTCTATAAAAATTACAGTAGATACCCGTACCTATGGGAATCACCTATGGGCAGCATTTGTATGTCCTTCGCGAGTATGCGTGCAACAATTTCGAGCGTTGACCCTCAGCATCGAAATTGTGGCTGAAGGTGCACTTAAAACGTCACGCTTGCTCCCCAGCCAATCCGTCACGCAGAACCTTATCGCAACAACACTTTTGCATCTCTCGACATCCAAGCCTCCCCCCAAAAAGCCTTCAAATCCATTTGTTGCTACCTATAGTAGCCAGAGAACAGGGGAGAGTATGCACAACGGTTCTGGTGGGCGCGGGCGAGTGGACTCTACGAGTGTGGCTGGTATTCGCAATAGGCGCTGGTTGGTTTGCTTCTGACCTGCTCGATTTGGGGCTGTGACTGTGACGCCGCTGACAAATAATTGATGAAATTTCCTTTAATGGGAATGCCAAAGGACTTGCCCACCGGGTTCGAGAGCTCTGGCGAAAACCAAGGTATGCGTGCCGTGCAGGAAATTTTATCTCAGATAATCTACGCTATGGTATTGCTAAGACTCTGGCGAAGCGATCCCGCTAATAATCAACCCCAACCGCATTGTGGGGGGATCAACGCCGGTGATACTTTGAAGGATGTCAAAGGACGTATCCAATACTGTATATGTGTTCGTCGTAGAAGGGTGTCAACAGCCGAGGTTCGCACTATCGACGACCCAGCAGAGCGGTTGGGGTCTCTGTACCTTCATTAGAGGTTCCTGGATATTAATCTAGACTCGTGTGGTACACGGTGTAGCCTTACGGGCAGTCACCCACTCTCTGGGTTAGACCCAGAAGATCGCCACGAGCGACGGCGGGCGCTCACGCTAGTGATATCATTTGGGGTCCTCACCTGTCCACTGAGTCGCCCGTCAGTCACCCACTAGCACCCACTTACCAAAACATGCCGAGAACCACACGGCATACTCTCACACCCTTCCAATTCCCCCCAATCCCTCTAGAATCTCAAAGTGTCATATTCGCCGTTTTCCAGGCATTCGCCAACGGAGCGAAACTGCGCGTACACACCGTCTGGCGGAACACTGTGGGCGTTCGATCGGACGATACGGAAAGGTTGCACTACGTAAGGCGCACGCGAGTGCCACATCCTCGACAGAGACCGGGGCTATAGCAACGTACGGTTCAACACCCAATAAGTTCGAATTCCCCATCCAATCGGCTCCCTCACGTGGCCGCCCTTTTCACTTGCCCCTTCGGATTTGGCTAGATTTCGCTCACCGCTTTCCTTCCCTGGCTAAAAGCAAACTCGCCATCGCCGTTGTTTTTTATGGTTATCACCCCTCACGGATTTTATCCTGTTTTTGGGCTCGAAGACGTACACCATTTTATTATCGGTGGGAAAAATTAGGTAACATGACTATGGATAACTAATACTCGTGTGGTGGTTACGTTTGGGGAACTCCAAGATACTACTGGTTTGGGGTTAAGTCCGAGGGAAAACAACGTCATTGATGCACGGAGGGTTCGATGCGGAGACAACAAGATCGTGCGAGCTAAGGACAAGTCAGTGAAATAATCTAGAGGGTGCAACAGCAAAGAACAAAACAGGAACAGAGCAAGCGGAGGATGAGAAAGGATGAATCATATCATTTGGAAGATTGAGAGGAATGCGAGAGGAGGCCTAACGTTGAGCATGAAGTGCAGATCAACGATGAGTGTAAGCAGAACCAGACAACCAAAGAAAAATCAACGGAAGGCGGCACGCTGTGAGGAAAGCATTGGCAAGTAAACGGTGGTCAGGGAACCTAGAAAACCTAGACGAATGGAGATAACAGCAAACTTCGAAACCGGAAAGGATACAGAAACTTCACAAGTCCTTTGCTTTGCGCGCGGATCAACAGCTCCGCATGTTGTAGTCGGTAGGGTGTTCGACGGACTCCGAGCCCGCCGTTTTCTGTATCACCACCGCTTTTGGCCACACCCGGGTGGAACCATAACGGATGCCTCTACGGTGTTATAAAACCCATACCCGGGAACCGGACAGGTTACCCACCCTCCGTCGGACTCAGGTTCGCTCTCGTATCCGCAATCGCGGTCGGTAGATGCATAGTCGCCGGAGTACTGCCGATCACCGCACGAATAGTACGCTTCATGCGAGCGGTCTCGTCCATCAGGGGAATTGTGATACGGGGAGGCACTGTGCTCGGCAGGAGGTGGTTGATAGCAATGGCTGCCGACCGCGTCGTACCCGTGACGAAGCGGATAGGGAAGATAGGAGTCATGCGCAGTCGGGTGGCTTTGTGAGGTGAGGTTGACTGCGTGCTCCTGGGTTTGGTCAAAGGGACTGGTCGGCGAGTCAGTAGAACTTAGGGAGAACGATGAGCGGGTAGAAGATGCCGTAGTGGGAGGGGGTGTCGATCCGTAGCCAGAAGAAGTGTCGGATTCTTGGCTGGCGTAATAGTAATTGTGTTCTGCACGAGTGAAATTTGTCTGTATGACGAGATTGACTGGAGTGGGGGCGACAACATGAACTGGTCGGGAGGCCGACTGAACCTCTGCGGGGACGTGTGGAGACGGAGAATAGCTGGCAGTGTGGGAGGAAGGATAGTAGCTAGGGCCAGCAAGATCCGTGGTTCTTATCGAAGGAACCATGGGTTGCTCGTGGTATGGACCTTCTTGGTAAGTAGGAGGGTATAGGTGGGACTGTCCAACACTCTCGTCGTACGAAGTATTGGTTTGCTGGTCTTCCCATGAAGTCCGACTGTGTAGGTAGTGATTGGACGCGAAGACGCCCCCCGCGGCCTCAAAAGTGGGTTGATAGGCGGCCTATAGACAACGCGAATGAAAATTTAGCTGATAGTTAGGACAAATTGGCACAGACCTCGGGTCCGGGAGCGGGGAGATGAAAGAGCGAATCTTCGTGGAGCTCTTGCTTTATGGCGACATCGTCCTCGATTCTTCCAGCTCGTACGAGACTGAGCCAACGGTTACGACACTGGGAACACCTGTTAGGTGGATTCAGACGAGCCGGAAATAAATTAGATGTACCTGGACCGGTGGTCGACCGTCGAGGGAGGTAGCGATGTCGTTCCATTTACGACCATGGATCCGGAACATCGCTATGAGTTTCTCATCCTCGTGATCGCCCCAAGGTCCTCGTCTGATGTTTGGGTCGAGAGCTTCTCTCCATCGCTAAAGTGGACGGGTTAGACGTAGCCATGCACGGCTATTTAGTGGCGCACTTTTGCACATTGATCATCGGTCCGTCCATTGCCTAGCATACGGGCAACCTGGAACCAGTGCTTTCCGTGGACCTTGACCGCAGCTGTGAGGGAAATGTCTTCAGCGGGGGTCCATCTGCCTGTAATGATGGTGACGGTTAGACAACGACACACAAACCACATCCACCCCTTGCGAACCTTTCCGTAGACCAGGATTCAGGGAATGAATCCACCTGGAATAAGCGGCGAGCCTTAGCGACAGGTAAGTCTGGAGGCGAGGTAAAAGTACCTCTTCCTGCAGGACTTGTTGTTCCTTCCTGGCAACGCGGCAGCCACAGATCTCCAACAAATCGAACGGCCGTTGGCTTTAGACATGTCAGAAACGTCACAGGAGTGTAGAGTCACAGAAGATAGTTACCTTTGAGAACTTGAGCGAAAAGGATCTTGTCTTCTGCAGCCGTCCATCGGTTTTCGCACCGAATTTTCCTGACATGGCTCTCGCCAAAGGTTGGTGTGGAATCGACTGGGGCGTTCATTGAGACGATTGTAGTGGAGAAGGTGGGACGGAGGTTGAAAGAAAGGAGGCTGGTTTAAGTACGGGTGTGCTCATTTCCCAGACCAAGGCCTTACGCTCCATAACGAAAACAGAACCATCGACCAAAGTCCTCAACCGCATCGGGTTATATTATTTTCCATTCCAATCCGCCGGGAGAAATTTAGAGTGCACCTCGACCGATGTTGCGGGAGAAGACTGATGGCAGCTAGACCCAGATTGAGGGAAAGAACGTCAAATAGAAGGGGATCGCACCTGGATCTCTAATTGCTGCGCATTTGGCCATATTCACCGAATCTCCAACCATTGGATGACCGGAGCTCCTCGGCACCGGGGACCAGGTGTATTCCTTCCATGCAGTGGTTCCGATGGATCTACTCCCTCTAAATCCCCCCTCCCATAGTCAAGCCTCATGGCTGCATGGTCGTGCGGATTCCACGAGGCAACTGACACGACAGCGCCACAAAGTCAGTGAACCGCGTCCCTTACCATGATAACGGTTCGGGTTTGGGGATTTTCTTGCGACCAAGATCTCGTCTACGAGATTCTGCTGGGATCTGGTTGATAAATGAAAGAATGAGGGCGGAGAATAAAACACACACATAGCCCGCGAAAACGGTACGAAGAAAGGAGGGGAAGCAAACGCGATCGAGGAAAAGAAAAGTCTAAAATGATAATTGATCCCAGTCAGTCATCCACTTACCGCAGAGGGTGGATACGGTTGAGTTAGTGGCCAGATTTGGGAAGTCGGTCACCCCGGCCGAGCCATCAACTGTCTTATGGGCAGGCATCATGCTATCCACATGGACGTGAGACAACCGCCTTATTGCCTCGACACAGTTAATCGCGGCCACCACCCGTCTTTTCGAACCCCATCAAGGACGAAGGGGGGCGCATCTTATTAACTATTGGAGGCCCATAACAGCCACCTGGTTAGTTGGCTGCTTTCCATACTCACTTGGCCGAAAAAAGAAATTGTAGGCACTTGAACGAGGCATCGAAGGTGGTGTACGTTGATATGACAGCAAGGTCCTCTGCTATAACGGGCGAGCAGACGTACTTTAGAGTGGTCTGAACGGGAGAACATTGATGAGAGGATAATGAAGACGTCCAGATATAGTAGCCGGGAGAGGTAAACGCATGTATCCCCGTTCTCGAGAGCAGTCGCCCGGGTCTCGGCATCTTAAAAGGTACACGGTTCTCGCAAGACCCTTTACACCCAATCCAGGACACATTGGCGAGCATAAAGCAGAGGTGGACAGTTGGCGTGGAAACTACGTGAACAGCCTGACGAGCCCAGAGTCACTCTACTACGAGGCGTTGTGAGTCCGAGGAGCCCAGAGCCGAGAATCTCGTGACCGATTTCCCCCTCAATGACAGATGAGAAGGAAGGGGAAGTCAAATCTCGAACACCGAGAGCGTTCAGACCAACCACGAAACAGGGAGAGCGATGTCGGTGATTGTCGGAAAGAGCGTGAAAAAATCCACCAGTGTCTGAGAGACCCCGGTCCGGAGCCGGGACACGTGGTTCACAACTCTCACCCGGACCACGACGCTGACTGAGAGGACGTCGAACGGTCCGACGCCCTACTCCAAATACTTAATGGTTTGAACAGTTGCATCGATTGGGGAAGCTCTGAACACCTCAGAAGGCATCCAATCCCCTGCCGAAAAACGTGGTCGTATTTCACTATGGGACAGTTACCGAGAGGAGAACGGTGGAAGAATGAAAGAGAATTGGCTCGAGCGACTTTCCGAGTGGTATCTTCGTCGTTATATGCTCGCCTCGTATCCTTGGAGAATTCGTCCTCGGTGGAGGTTCGCCTTAGGTGCGACCATGAAAATCGTCTGAGCGGTATTGCTGTATTCTGCATTCTTCGCATGGGTCAATGTACTTCCGTGTTGTTGGTTGTGGGCACAGAGCTGGCCGACTTGAATGAAAGCGACTGTGACGATCGGCTCGCACCAAGTGCTCTCCACCTGAGATCATGGCTTCCTTCCCCGTCGGCGCCGTGGAATCCTACCCTGGCAGAAGTTTCTCTATATCTCAGCTTATATATGCGACGAAAAGGAAGATACAATGTATCATATCTGGCGGAAGGTGCGTCGAATCCGTAATTACACCCTAGCTATAAAAGTTTTGAATCGCGGATTCTGTAAGGTTGCGACAACCATGAACCGGGTTGAGGTGAAACTAAAGGGGACTAACACCAGTGCGGTCGCTTACACGTCTCTTGTTACTTCAGGTCGACGCTCTCGAAAGGGACGCATTGGAGGTTCTCAGCCTGATCCGGTCCATGAAGAACGCCTTCGCGCTTATCAATCGGATCCCTCCAGATGCCCTTTCCCTCATTCCGGAATACTGGAACCACCGTGAGAGGGATAGAAATTTAATCAAGCTAACCCACGTATGTCGTGGCTGGAGAGTGCTTTTCGCGTCACGTCCCTCGCTGTGGAATCGCTTGAATTGCGTGGACGTTAACAAGACCCTCGCCTATCTCAAACGTTCTCAATCCTCACCCCTCGAGGTCTCCCTCAAAGGAGGTAAAGAGAAAGGTGTCCCTTATTGTGACGATGCACTCCACCTTTTGGACCCCCACATTGGTCGAGTCAAGTCCCTCGTCGTCATAGGAGTATGGGAGGACGTCCTCCTGGGTATCACCACCCATTTCTCTTGCCCCGTCCCGCTTCTTGAGCATCTGTCAATCACAATCCACTCTTCCTGGACTCCCGTTCTCAAAAGCGCGCTTTTCGACAGGGACCTCTCATCGCTACGAACACTGGAACTTGACGGAGTCGCTACTCGGCTGCCCTGGAAGAATTTGTCAAACCTCACCTCCTTCTCCCTTAGCCGCGTCCCAGAAGACAAATTTTCCACCGAAGCACTCCTCAACCTCTTCGAGCGCGCTCCTCTCCTCCGCAAAGTTTCGTTAATTCACTCAATACCGAACTCCTCCAACGCTCCCCCTGAACGAGTGGTTTCCCTACCCCTTCTGAAGGAGTTCGATATTCGTGGTTCTCTGCCGTTTTCCACCCTACTGAACCACCTCTCGGTCCCACCGAATGCACTGATGACAATGACGTTCAACATCACCGGCGATCGTCTTCCAATCCAGGACCACCACCCCAAATCCCTCGCAAACTTCTGACATCTATCTGACATCACCCAAATCAGCGTGGGCTTACGTGAAAAATTGAAGCTCATCCAACTGTATGGACCGAGCGGAAGGCACCTCATCAACGGAGAATGGGTGGGCAGGAATTCGTACGAAAAATGTCCGGCGACCGTGAACACTCAAATGCTACAATCTGTGATTAACTTCGACACTTCGAATGTGCAAAGGCTGTCAATCGCACGGTATGCCGTTTCTCCTCAAATGGATACCGAGGAATCGCCTCCGTACCATGTCCTTCACCGCATGGACAGCCTTCGCACCCTAACGTTGACCGAATGCAACAATCTACCCTTCTTCTCCGCCTTGAACCCCGAAAAAACCCTGCCATGGATTATCCTCTGCCCCCGGTTAACGGAACTGATCCTCCACATCCATCTGGAGAAACTATTCTGCCTCAGAGAGTTGTGGGAGATGGTAAAGGCGAGGGACTCTCAAGACATTAGGTTGGAGTCCATCACGGTTATCTGTACGCGACAATTGGTGCCGCCGAAGGAGGTATCCAAGCTCAGACAATACGTGTCGCGGGTCGAGTACAAGTTGGAGGATGAGTTCCCGGAATGGAATGTTACCGTTCCTAACGTTCCGGGATTTTGAGGATGAGCAGAAATCGACGTTGCCTTTGGACTGGATTTTTGGGTGGGTTTGTAGTTTCTCGGTTGGACCATGAGCTGATTTGGGGCTTTCAGGATCCTCCCTCACCGGTAGTAAGGAGGGAGTTATAATTACGCATTGTACTTTAGTATCTTGTTGCTTCTCGTATCGCATGTCGTAGTAGACCCGTCTGTGTATCGAGTATGACACTGTGAATTCACAGGAGATCGGAGCTGTACAAGTCCACACGCCGTGGATCCGGAGAGCCCAGCGCGCCGCGGTCCGTGGACAACAGTGGGAGCCGTACACTGAGCGCTCGCGTTCATCACCAATAGGCCTTCTTCCTCTAACATCGCGATGTCCACCTCCGTTGGCGGCAGGGAATCGTACGCCGGTCGCAACCCGTCCGTATCTCAACTCTTAGATGCGGCCAAAAGGAAGCTACAGAGCTCCACGTTCGGGAGGTGTGTTAGGGATTATAATCGACACCCACCAAGGCTAGGTACTAAAACCTGAATTCTGCAGGGTCGCCACAACCATAAGTCAGTCTGAGGTAAAGTGAAAACTCAGCACGTTGAGCTTAGATGTCTCACGCTGGTATTATAGGTGGACCGCCTTGAGCAGGACGCGTTGGAAGTACTCCGATTGGTTCGGTCCATGAAGAACAAGCTCGCACCTATCAACCGGATTCCCCCAGAAGTCTTCTCCCTCATTCCGAGATATTGGAATGAGCGCGACATGGATGAAAACTTGATCGCGCTGACTCACGTATGTCGTGGTTGGAGGGAGGCCCTCATTGGATGTGCCTCCTTGTGGACCCAGTTGAATTCCACGAATGCCGATAAAACACGCGTCTACATCAAACGTTCAAAATCTTTGCCTTTGGAGATCGCCCTCTACAGATGTAGAGACTCGTCCTACCCCGAGGATGTGCTCCTCTTGGTTATGCCCCATATCAGTCGAGCCATATCCATCAACTTCGTTGGAGACAAGAACATCCTCCAGACTTTTACGGAATATGCCTCCTGCCCTGTTCCTCTCCTCAGAGAACTAATCATCAATCTCCCTTACAAGTCGTCTTCCGCCCTTAGCAGCACACTTTTCAATGGCGACTTGCCGTCGTTGTGCACGCTAAGCCTGGGTGGAATCATCCCACATCTACCCTGGAAGAATCTGCCGAGACTCACCAACTTTGTACTTCGCCACGTTATGCCAAACAAAATCTCCGTCACACAACTTCTCGACTTCTTCATGAACGCCCCTCTCCTTCGTGACATTGAACTCTATTCAATCCCGGACTCATCCGATGCTCCCCCTGGACGAGTAGTATCCCTACCATGCGTAAAAAGCCTCGATGTATCCGCAGGTTGGACAAATTCATCGATACTCCTGAACCATCTCTCCCTCCCGCCCGGGGCATGGTTAGATCTGGAATTCAATTTTAGTGGCGAGGAGTCCCCGCTTCCAAAATTCCTACCGAAGGCCATCGAGAATCTCCAAAACATCTCCTGCATCACTTCAGTATATCTTGACCTCTACAGCGAAGAGATCTCTATGCGAATGGATGGGCCAAGTGGAAGGCTCTCCGTGTTGGGTTGCCGGGAAGATTGGCCTGGAGCTAGCGTTGTACATTCGAACCGTAGAGTCCTCCGGTCTCTGGACTACTTCGTCCTTTCGAAAATTCAGAGACTGGCGATTACGAATTATCAGTTCCCTGGACTCAAAGAAATCGACATATCCCCTCCCCATCATATCCTCGATGGGATGAACGACCTTCGCATCCTTAGACTGGTTGAATGTAACAACCTACCCTTCATCCTCGCCTTGAATCCAGACCAAAATCCCTCAAAACTTGCTGTATGTCCCAAACTGGAGGACCTCGTTCTTTATGTCGACAAAGATTCATTCAATATCGAAGAGCTGACGAGCATGGTGAAGGAGCGAGCTTCACAAGGAGCGAAGCTTTCGTCAATCACAATCGTTGGTCTAGATTTTGTGCCAGGGGAGATATTAGGACTCAGGGAACATGCCGCACGCGTGGAATACAGAGTCGAGGAGGAGCTACCTGAATGGGACAGCACTTTCAGCGATGATGAGGACTGGTAGGTTGGGAAGACATTTCTCTGGGTACCTTCCCTCTTGACTTGTGAGTCGCTTTTAGACCACCCATCAATTTGTTACCTTATATTCTGATATATTCCGGAAGCTTGTGCATGTGCAGCAAACCCCCCTGTGTACCAAACATCACGTCACATCCTCCCCTTCACTGGTGGTAAGGAGGGATTACAATTACGCATTATACTTTGATATTTTGTCGCTTCTCGTATCACATGTTGTAGCAGACCCGTCTGTGTATCGAGTACGACATTGTGCGCTCACAGGAAATCGGGATTGTACAATCAGTCCACACGCCGCGGATCCGGAGAGCCCGGCGCATCGCGGTCCGTGGGTGGCAACGAAGCCGCACACTGAACGCTCGCGTTCATCACCAATAAGTCTTCTTCCTCTAACATCACGATGTCCACCTCCGTTGGCGGCAGGGAATCGTACGCCGGTCGCAATTCGTCCGTATCTCAACTCTTAGATGCGGCCAAAAGGAATCTACAGAGTTCCACGTTCGGGAGGTGTGTTAGGGGATTATAACCGACACCCACCAAGGCTAGGTACTAATACATGAATTCTGCAGGATTGCCACAACCACGAGTCAGTCTGAGGTAAGGTGAAAACTCACCACGTTGAGCTTAGATGTCTCACGCTGGTATTATAGGTGGACCGCCTTGAGCAGGACGCGTTGGAAGTACTCCGCTTGGTTCGGTCCATAAAGAACAAGCTCGCACCTATCAACCGGATTCCCCCAGAAGTCTTCTCCCTCATTCCGGAATATTGGGACAAAAACGACATGGATAAAAACTTGATCACGCTGACTCACGTGTGTCATGGTTGGAGGGAGGTCCTCATTGGACATTCCTCTTTGTGGACTCGGTTGGATTGCGCGGATGCCGAGAAAACACGCGTTTACATCGAACGTTCAAAGTCTTTGCCTTTGGAGATCGCCCTCCGCAGACGTGAATACTCGTCCTACCTCAGGGATGTGTTCCTCATGGTTATGCCACATATCAGTCGAGCCAAGTCCATCAACATCGTTGGAGACAAGAACATCCTCCAGACTTTTACGGAATACGCCTCCTGCCCTGTTCCTCTTCTCAGAGAATTAATCATCAATCTCCCTTACAAGTCGTCTTCCGCCCTTAGCACCACACTTTTCAATGGCGACTTTCCGTCGTTGTGCACGTTAAGCCTGACCGGAGTCATCCCACATCTACCCTGGAAGAATATGTCGAAACTCACCACCTTTGAGCTTTGCCACGTCATGTCAAACAAGATTTCCGTCACACGACTTCTCGACTTCTTCGTGAATGCCCCTTTCCTTCGTGATATTAAACTCGATTCAATCCCGGACTCGTCCGATGCTCCCCCTGGACGAGTAGTATCCCTGCCCTGCGTAAAAAGCCTCAATATATTTGCAGGTTCGACAAGTTCATCGATATCGTTGAACCACCTCTCCCTCCCGCCCGGGGCATTGTTGGATCTGGAATGCGATTTTAGTGGCGAGGAGTCCCCGCTTCCAAAATTCCTACCGAAAACCGTCGAGAATCTCCAAAACGTCTCCTGCATCACTTCAATATATCTTGTCCTCAGTGAAGAGATCTCTATGCAAATAGATGGACCAAGTGGAAGGCTCTCCATATTGGGTTGCCGGGCAGATCAGCCTGGGCTTATCCCTGGGCTTATCTTCGTATATTTGGACCGTAGAGTCCTCCGGTCTCTGGACTACTTCGTCCTTTCGAGAATCCAGAGACTGGTGATTACGAGTTACGAATTCCCTGGATTCAAAGAAATCGACATATCCTCTCCTCATCATATCCTCAATGGAATGAGCGGCCTTCGCACCCTCAGACTGGTTCACTGTAACAACCTACCCTTCATCCTCGCCTTGGATCCAAACCAAAATCCCTCAAAACTCGCTGTATGTCCCAAACTGGAGGACCTCATTCTTTATGTCGACAAAGATTTATTCAATATCGAAGAGCTGACGAGCATGGTGAAGGAGCGAGTTTCGCGAGACGCGAAGCTTTCGTCGATCACGATCGATGGTCTGGGTTCTGTGCCGGAGGAGATATTAGGACTTAGGGAGCATGTCGCACGTGTGGAATACAGAGTCGAGGAGGAGCCACCCCAATGGGACAACGTTTTCGGTGATGAGAAGGACTGGTAGGTCGGGAAGACATTTTTCTGGGTACCCTCCCTCCTGACGTGTGAGCCACTTTTAGACCACAATTTGTTACCTTATATTCTGATATATTCCGGAAGCTTGCGCATGTGCAACAAACCTCCCTGTGTACCAAACATCACGTCACGTCCTCCCCTTCACTGGTGGTAAGGAGGGGTTACAATTACGCATTACGCTTTGATATTATGTCGTTTCTCGTGTCGCATGTTGTAGCAGACCCGTCTGTACATCGAGTATGACACTGTGTGCTCACGGGAAATCGTAGCTCAAGTCCACTCGCCGTGGATCCGGAGAGCCCAGGGCACCACGCCCGTGGGCGGCAATGGAAACCTGAGCGCTCGCCCTCGCCACCGATAAGTCTTCTTCCTCTGACATCACGATGTCCACCTCCGCTGGTGGCAGGGAATTGTACACCTGTCGCAACCCGTCCGTATCTCAACTCTTAGATGCAGCCAAAAGGAATCTACAGAGTTCCACGTTCGACGGGGGGTGAGTTAGGGGATTGTAATTGACGTTTACCAAAACTTGGTACTGAAACCTGAATTCTATAGGGTCACCACAACCATGAGCCAGTTTGAGGTGAGGCGAAAAGAAACGAAACTCAGTCGATGTCAGCACGTTGAGCTTACACGTCTCACGTTGGAATGATAGGTGGACCGCCTTGAGCAGGACGCGTTGGAAGTACTCCGATTGGTTCGGTTCATGAAGAACAACTTCACGCCTATCAACCGGATCCCCCCAGAAGTCTTCTCCCTCATTCCAGGATATTGGAACGGGTGCGACATGGATAAAAACTTGATCGCGCTGACTCACGTGTGTCATGGTTGGAGGGAGGTCCTCATTGGACGTTCCTCCCTGTGGACCCGGTTGAATTCCACGAATGCCGATAAAACACGCGTCTACATCAAACGTTCAAAATCTTTGCCTTTGGAGATCGCCCTCTACAGACGTAGAGACTCGTCCTACCTCAAGGATGTGCTCCCTTTGGTTATGCCACATATCAGTCGAGCCACGTCCATCAACATCGTTGGAGACAAGCACATCCTCCAGACTTTTACGGAATACGCCTCCTGCCCTGTCCCTCTCCTCAGAGAACTAATTATCGATGTCGGTTACAACCAATCTCTCGTCCTTAGCAGCACGCTTTTCAACGGCAACTTACCGTCGTTGTGCACGCTAAGTCTGACTGGAGTCATCCCACATCTATCCTGGAAGAGTCTATCGAAACTCACCACCTTTGAGCTTTACCACGTCGTGGAAAACGAAATTTCCGTCACACGACTTCTCGACTTCTTCGTGAATGCTCCTTTCCTTTGTGATATTAAACTCGGATCAATCCCGGACTCATCCGATGCTCCCCCTGGACGAGTAGTATCTCTACCCCGCGTAAAAAGCCTCAATGTATTCGCAGGTTCGACAAACTCATCGATACTCCTGAGCCACCTCTCCCTCCCGCCCGGGGCATTGTTACATCTGGAATTCGATTTTGGTGGCGAGGAGTCCCCGCTTCCAAAATTCCTACCGGAGGCCATCGAAAATCTCCAAAACATCTCCTGCATCACTTCAGTATATTTTGACCTCTGCAGTGAAGAGATCTCTATGCGAATGGATGGACCAAGTGGAAGGCTCTCCATGTGGGGTTGCCGAACAGATTGGTCTGAGGTTATCTTTGTAGATTCGGACCGTAGAGTCCTCCGGTCTCTGGACTACTTCGTCCTTTCGAGAATCCAGAGACTGGCGATTACGAACTATGAATTCCCTGGACTCGAAGAAATCGACATATCCCCTCCCCATCATATCCTCGATGGGATGAACGACCTTCGCACCCTTAGACTGACTCAATGTAACAACCTACCCTTCATCCTCGCCTTGAATCCAAACCAAAATCCCTCAAGACTCGCTGTATGTCCCAAACTAGAGGACCTCGTTCTTTATTTCGACGAAGATTCATTCAATATCGAGGAGCTGACGAGCATGGCGGAGGAACGAGCTTTGCAAGACGCGAAGCTTTCGTCGATCACGATCGTTGGCCTGGGTTTTGTGCCGGAGATATCAGGACTCAGGGAGCATGTCGCACGTGTGGAATACAGAGCCGAGGATGAGCCACCCCAATGGGACAGCACTTTTGGTGATAAGAGGGACTGGTAAGTTAGGAAAACGTTTCTCTAGGTATCTTCCCTCCTGACGTGTGAGCCACTTTTACTACCTTAGATTCTGATATATTCCGGAAACCTTTGCATGTCGTAGCAGATCCCCCTGTGTATTGAGCATCACGTCACGCGCTGGTAGGAGAACGGACATACAAACCTGCAGCTGTTGTGGTGTTGCACCAGACCGTGGGCATGGACCTTTTCGCCTGGTCGTCACAGTATTGCCTCCCGTAGTACATCTGTTCACTAGTATTGCTGCTAACACTCAGGGATCTACTAGACACGCAGAGGATAACGAGTTTCGCTTCCTTGTCTGTGCAACTCAATCGCGTCGGATACAGCGGGCGCCCATAAACTTACCGCTATATGAGCGCTGAAAGCGGAGCGCCCATAGCTAGCATTACAATGTCCATCTCCATCGCCGAGGGGGAATCCTACCCCGATCGTCATTTCACCATACCTCAACTCTTATATGCGGCTAAGATGAAGCTGTGTGACTCTACGTTTGGTGGAAGGTGTGTCCAAAAACCCAAGTCGTCACTCATCACGAAATACTAAATCCAGAACCATTTAGGGTTACGACGACCATGAACCAAGTAGAGGTGAAGCGGAAATGAAACAAAGAAAACAGTCAGGGCAAGAATGCTTGGCTTACGTGCTTGTATTGTTTTTGCAGGTCAACCATCTCGAACAGAAAACATTGGAAGTGCTCAGCTTGGTTCGGTCCGTGAAGAATAATTTCGCGCCCATCAATCGGATTCCCAGAGCAATCCTTTCCCTCATTCCGAGGTACTGGGGGCATCACCACACGGACACGGACGAAGATCTAATTACGCTGACACACGTGTGTCGTGGTTGGAGGAAGTTATTCGTTTCCCACCCCTCCTTGTGGACTCGCTTGGACTTCACGAATGTCGATAAAACACGCGCCTACATCGAACGTTCCAGATCGTTGCCCTTGGAGATCGTCATCTGCAAGAGCGAAGATAAACCCTACATTGAGGACGCTTTCCTTCTAGCTGTCCCGCATGTCAAGCGGTTCAAATCCCTCACCATTGGTCGAACCTCGGATTCCCTCCGAAATCTCACCAAACACCTAACTCTCCCTGTACCTTTCCTCAAGGAACTCAAGATACGATTCACTTGCGACCCCGCTCCTGTCCTCGACAGCATGCTTTTCAATAAAGACCTCTCGTCGTTGCGCACATTAAGTCTTGGAGGGGTCATCACCCATTTACCCTGGAGGAATCTGTGGAATCTTACCACATTCGACCTTCGCTGTCCGCCAGACAATAGAATCGCCGTGATAAATCTTCTCAACTTCCTCGAGAGTGCTCCTCACCTCAAGGATATTACGCTCCGCCATTCGATCCCACCCACGTCCAACGCTTGTTCTTCACGAGTGGTATGTCTACCTCACTTAAAAAATCTCACCATCTTTGGGGACCCGGTACATGCTACCCTCCTCAATCACCTATCTATCCCAGAGGGGGCATCACTAGTCCTAGACTTCAACTTTAGTGGTGACGAGTCCCCGCTTCCAAACTGCCTACCAAGGACGGTCAAGAATCTTAAAAACCTCTTCCGTGTCACCACGGTCAATCTCTGCTTCGCCAAGAGGGAGAAGTTTGTGCATCTGGTTGGACCGAGTGGAAGGCTTGACATATTTGGCCACTGGGAACGCGAAGTAGGGACGTCGGTGTTCCCCTCGCTCGATCTATTCGGTTGTGTGGACCGTCGAATCCTCCAATCCCTGAACTACTTCTCCCTCCATATGACCCGGAGACTGGCGGTTACGAAGTATGAACCCCCGCCGCGAGTGGATAACAAATGCCATCCTCGCTGTATCCTTCTTCTCATGAAAGACCTTCGAACCCTCGTACTGACTCAATGCTTTAATCTACCCTTCATCTTCGCCTTGGACCCCGACCACCCCGGCCACCACCCCTTAAAGGGCGTTCTATGTCCCAACTTGGAGGAGCTCGTTCTTTACATCGAGGCATGGGACGCATTCAATATCCCGGAGCTGGTGAGCATGGCTAAGCACCGTGCATCAAAAGGTGCGAAGCTCCGGTCGATAACGATAGTTGGGCTGGGTGAACTTGTGCCAGGAAAGGAGGTGTTCAAGTTGAGGGAACATGTTACGCACTTGGAGTACAGGTTTGAGGAGAACCCGCCCAAGTGGGACAGCATTCCCAAAGATGAGAGCGGCTGATTGGTGAGGAGAAGGTCCTGTGCTCCTCTCTTGTCTCGCGAGTCGCTTTCAGGCCGGCCATTCACTCGCTACACATATGGATTATAGAAATTTGCTGCCATTTAAGAGAGTATACCTTTTAGTTTATCGATTTAATGAGAAACTCTGCATTCCTTCGCCACCTGGCCCGTGGTTAGTTCACGAGGATGTGCCAACCCACGTTTCTCATTCCTTCCCAAATCTCGAGGTTCTATAGATCAGTATATGCAGGCGGTCCCCCAAGACTCCCTCTTTCCTGCGCTTCTTCCATCCTCTGTATTGTCCCATTCTGCAACAATGCCCACACGCTCCCATTCGCATTGGGATCCGGGTTCGTTGCGCAGAAGAACATGGCATTTGCGGTCTTCCTGAACGTCAAGTCCGTGTCACCGTGTCCTGTCGTGACGAGGGGTCAGCAGTCATGCTCTTCTTCTCGTACTGTTGTAAAGTAAAATGGGCACCGGCGTGTTGCTTACCCGGGGGACACGTTGATTGAACCGTTGCGATGCGGATCCCATTGAGGGTGAGAGTTGGTTGTACTGATCTCGCAAAGCCGAGTAATCCATGCTGAGAGGTGACGAAGATCTCCTGATCCGGATGTGCAGTCCACGACGCTTTCAGGCAAGATCATCATTGTCAGCCTAACAAAGTCAGGACGGGTAACAACACCAAGGTTGAACATACCTAAAAACCCGAGGAGGACAACATACTTGAGCGGTTCTGTTTGGTTTCGAGTCTTTGGTAGGTAATGCAAGGCGAGCTGTGTGGCTGTAGTGGGTATATATCAAGAATTCCACATACGACAGACATCGTGGACATGATGAGGACTTACTATATATCGCCCCGGTGAGGTTCACACTAAGCGTCTTGAGATGCGGTCTGAGAAGTTTCCCATCCGTCTCCGAGACCTCTAGCGTCCCGAAACTCTGAGTCTCTCCAACTCTGGCACCAGCGATCTATCATTTATGCCCCGCATGCGGATGTACAGGATCAATACCCTAGCAATACACATTCAGTAAGGGCGCACTCACCACGATATCAACGCCTCCAAACCTCGTCATCGCGCACTCGAACAAAGCGACTTGGTCCTCCCAACTGGTCACATCGCACCGTTTCCAAAAGGCCTTTCCGCTACCGGGTGGTAATCTATTTATCGTGTCCACGATATCTTGAGCACCTGGTGCGAAGATATCCCCGATCACGACGTTCGCCCTACACGAAAGTGCTTGAGAACGGGATCCCAGTGATGTACGAAGAGAACTTGGAGGTAAAGAGGCACGGACCCGTTCTTTGCGAATGTCCATGCTGCATGTCGGGCTGGTCCAGCGGCGCCGCCTATACGGAAATATAAAGGTATGAGGACCACCGCAGGGTCATGAACTCTGGCTTCAGATGTGAACCTGACCGGTTATCAAGACTACGCGACCGCGAGATCGGGCAGCATGTCGGAATAATTCCTCGTCGTCCGTTATTGTGGTCATTCCAAGGGGGAAAACTTTCAATCAAGGCTCGTCGTTGAAGATCGATGAAATCTGGGATCTACAGATACGGGACTGAGCGTTTGACGTTTGAGCGCTAAGTACTACGGTGGGGCATATCCTTGACCATGACCGCCACATGGTATAAGGCTGCCTACCCCAATCCCCCACTCTGCCCGCTAGACCGCGTCTGTCTGTGCAGCATAGACTCACAGACTGATCAGAGGGACCTTCCCAACCAACTTTACGAAGAATATCCAGATCACACTAAGGACTTAAAATGTTCCCTCCTCCGGAAGGCATGCAAAGTGCACGAAAAGATGCTATTCTAATTTGCCAATAGTAGCCCCAATAGTTTTTACAGTGCCATCTACAAAAAGCCTATCGCAAGGTGACAGACGGCGAGGCGGAGATACAGAATACAGGTATGGATGTCTCTGAGGACTCGGGGAACTCCGGCCCCCATCCCATATACCTACGTAAAATCGGTCGTTTCCCACGCCGATAATCATCTCTTTCACCTCACCATCGTTTCTGGCCAATTCCTCTTGATTCCCTCACACCCTGGATTTTCGACCAATTCCCAGCTGCATCTATGTCTTGTCGACCATCGCCTTTGTGGTCGTTGATCGTAATGGCGATCGGCCTCTGTGCCCATTCAGGTCGTTCGAGAGACGTGGACGCACTCAAGCCTTGCGGATGGTCTCTCAGATGCAGATCATGACCGTCGACAAAGTCTCTTTGTCATTACCCGACTGGCCGTGATCCAATGGTGTTCTTACTAGGCATGACGTGGCTCGAAATCCCATTCGAGCCCGTTGGACACATTCTCAGAGGCGGCGTCACTGAGCAATCTCACCGCCCTCTAAAGTTCGCATGTTTTCATAGACTCAACCTTTCAACCCATCTTGAACACTCGCCTTAATCTCACGCGGGGACCGCAGTTTACCGATAGGAGACCGAGAGAAGCACAATTCGAAATCTATGTACGATGGAGTAATGAATAAGTCACCTCCTTGACCTTCCAAAGCCGCCACCATTGAGGTCGAAAATCAAAGGGCTGGCTGGACGGACGGTTTTGGCAAATTCAAAACATCGTGTAACACTAGACAAGAACACAGGTGAGCAGGCCGCTATGACGCCGAGTAAACACGCTTATGCTCACCTTGCACCAACAACTCTGGGCACCTCCACTCCTCCTCTACCGTTGTCAATGGGTAATATCGGCTGAGCTCCTCATTCGTCTCCCGAGCCCCCTTCCTCCTCCTGCATTCCGCATCAGGACCCTTCTTGCCCTTTGCGGTCCGCTTGGTATTGCCCTTAAAGAGCCGGGGCCCAGCGTGTATTGGTATTCGGATAGTCTCAATGACTTCCAGCGCGACTGGATTCCAATCAATCAGTTCAAAGTACGTCGTCTCATGAAACTGCATCTGCACTTACTGCCCAGAGCGCTTTCGTAGCTTGGGAGTCTTGGAAGGTCCTTCCACCATTGTGCCCAGATACACAATTTGCGCTTGTCTCGATCATGACGAATGCGATGGCCGCGCGGTTCTCCTGCGCCTCGGGGGCGCCTGGTTTTCTGACGCCGAGCGATCGTTCAATCACATGAGGAATATGAGAGCAGTAAAAGTTACTTACTGGAGCCGTATCTTCTTCTGTGGTTTTTTGTTCGCTGACGGCGTCAGCCGTCGCCTCGGATGACCCTCCGGAAGGGTTTGTGGTTGCTAGAGCTAGGTATGGGGCGGGCGGTGGCACTAGAGTTGATGGCCCCGCCTCTGCATTTCTGTGCTCGTCGAAACGAGCACGGGGCTCCCCGTACGGCCGGAACTGCCGTGTCGGCATCAACCAAGTCCTGCTCAAGTCAGTACTGGGCTGATGTGGAGTTGGCACGTTCTATGAAGAAGTTTCAACAGATCTGTGTAAGGGTGGTCGGAGTCGAGCACTTACCGTGTAGAACGCGCTTGTCGATGGGCCGTTCTCGTTGTCTCCCCAGTAGCTGAGCGGCGCTGGTTGTAATCAGTGAATACTCAATTCCTCAATGTTTCACAGGATGAAACGAACTTACCGCTACTGAGGACGGGGACTACCGTAGAAGCTTCCGACGCAACGGTGCTCATGAATAAATTGTCCCGGTTCACGATGCCGGAATGGTGAGGCTGGGCGTACTGGCCAGTTATGGGCCAGTAGCATCCTGGATATGGCAATTGATCATATTCCAGGTTCTGTGTCGCGTACCAGGGAACAGAAGACACAGAATCTGGGGAAACACATGTAAGCCGCCGGTCATCGAGGAAGTTGTAGTTACACTTACCGAAGGTTGCCTGAGTGTTAAGGCTGCTCAACGAACCGACTGTGTAGCCTGGCTGCCCATTCTCCCTCCAGCCCTCAATAAATGTATTGTATGTGTTTGTCTCCTCAGTGCCTGACGTCTGGCTGAGGAACGGATACAGGTCAAATTGGCCGGAAGTAGAAGAAGCGGGGTAGAAGGTGTTATCGGTGGTGTCATCGAAGTAAGCCATTTGGACTTGGTGGGGGCTGTCGAGAACGAAGGGTGGAGAACGAAGTTGCTGTGGGCGTAGGATAAACGGCGTATGGTGGGTGAGGGGAAAAGTCGTCCAGTCCACGGCTTAAATACATCTCGGTGGTCCAAGGTGGCCAGGGAGTGGCTTTATCAAATACACCCGGTTTGGCCATGGGCTGGGTTGCCCTTTGTTCACCAAAATTCCAGACCGGTGTGAATGTTCAAGGCCCAATCGCCAACCAGGCGGCTCCCTCATGACTGATCCGAGCCACCTCGTGTCTCTGGGAAGAGCACTAATAGACGCGCGTAATCCACCTGGTCTCTAGCTTCGTTCTGACGAGGTTCATTCGTCATGAACCCAGTCGCGACGGTTATACAGCAGCGGCAATTCACAGCCATGCATGAAGCTTGAAGCACGACATCGTCAAAGGGAGTCTAAGGTGGTCAGACCGATGATCGCACGTATCCAAAAGGCTGGAATTCTATTCCGGATACATCACTCGTAAACCTTCGAACAAAGGAGGATATGAGGGTGAAAGAACGATGAAATTCCAAAGAATTGTGGCGGGGGGAGGGGGCCATGCACCCACGCCGTGCCGTGCACTCTAATCTTCGGGAACGCTAGTACAAACCGTCGCTCGTCAAACGGAAGGACACCAGTTCGGGGCCAACAAACCCCTGATGGATACTCTCAGGCATGGCCTTGACGAGGTGGTCGCCTCAGGGCCTAAAGGTGTTTCAAGCTCCTCTCAGAGATCCGAGCCTCGGGAGGGTTTCCACTATAGCGTCGAGAACCCCTCCGGTGGAATGACAAATTTCATCCGAGTGCTGCCCCAAAATCGAGTCTAGCCGTGAGTTCTGGGCCGGCATTCCCGATTGCCGAATTAGAGGGCCAGCAACACCGCTCGGAATTACTCACACCTGAAACCTTCCACCTGATTACCCACGTACCTCTGTCCTCATCGGTCTACGTCTTTCGGATTGCACGACACACACAGGACTCCTTCACGAATCGAAAGCAACAAACCCTTACCGTAAGTCCACCATAGTCAGTGTCAGTCAAGGTTGCGTTCGATCCACGATACTGGGGCGAGTTTCCCCTGAATCTGGTCCCAGCCAAATACGACGTTCATACGACAATAGCACCCGCGGTGGAACACCCAAGAAATACAGCGTGCACCCGCCCCACAAACCTCCAAGTTCATGGAAATATCCTCGAAAATCCGGGTTGGTGACCCCATAGCAGCAGCGAGTGGTACACACTCCACTTCCGCCGCCGCCGCAGGAACGCAACAAAAGCGCTTCAGCATACTGCGAACTCCAGAATGAAGATACTCGAAGGTCATACGATTGAAGATGTATTTTCTGCAACAGGGGGCCCAAGATTTAGAGACCAAGGCGCAACTCTAGAGACAGGATTTGTTGGTGCAGAGATAATCAAGGGTTTCGTCAATGATCTCGATGAGCATTTGAACGACGTTTCCATCGCGTTGGCAGAAGATGGGGACTTGTGGGTCGGTAGGAATGGTTTAAACAGGAGGTAACTCACGACGGGCAATCTGGGTGTGTCCGTTGGTATCGATGATGGGAGGGAGAAAGAGGATCCGTTATTTTCCGCCCCGCCATATAGTTTTACGGTATGATTAATAATCAGAACCGGAATGAATATCACAACCATTGCTAGCTGATTTACCAGAAGAGATGAGGAGGTACCGGGAGTACCCACAAGGACGAGTGACCGCGCAATGTCCGATTCAGCCGAAGGCGAAGACTAAGGTTAGAACGATCTTGTGGCTGGTCCCTGATGCGAAGTCAAGGATGTATCATGAGAGAACGAAACATGGAATATGTCAGTAGAGAGAGCGAAGATTATCACCGGAAGGACAGCTGATATCTGGCGAACGCTGGGCGAATCTCGGGATGCCCGGGTGTAGCTAGTTGCGTGAAACCTGGTTCGGAAAATGCCGCAGCAGTTGACGACTTGACGTTGAGGATCCGGCCACCGCCATGACGTCAGTGTCCATTGGCGACGGGGAATCGTATCCCTGCCAGAATTTCTCCATACCTCAACTCATATGCGCAACCAAAAGGAAATTGCAGGGTGCTAGATTTGGTGGAAGGTGTGTCCGAACAGTACTCATAACGCTTACAATCACTCAAATGCGAATTCTCCAGGATCACGACGACCCTGAGCCAGGCTGAGGTGAAGAAATGGGGAAACAATGGTCGATGTGTGCACGGTGACTTACACACATCTTTATTTTCAGGTCACCGCCCTTGAGCAGGACACATTGGAGGTGCTCAGCTTACTTCGGTCCACGAAGAACACGTTCGCCCCTATCAACCGGATCCCTCCAGATGTCCTCTCTCTTATCCCGGATTACTGGGAACGCCAGGACATGGGAGAAGATCTAATTGCGTTGACCCATGTATGCCGTGGTTGGAGAGAGATTTTTACCTCGCGCCCTTCGTTGTGGACCCACCTTGCCTGCGCGGATGCTGATAAAACCCGTCTCTACATCGAACGTTCGAGGTCCCTCCCTTTGGAGATCTTCCTCAAGGAGTCCAAATGTACCTCCTATTCCGACGACGCCCTCCTCGTAGCAATCCCGCATATTAACCGGCTCGGTTCCCTGACCATCTGCGTACTCCCAGACACCCTCTCAGATCTCCTCGGCCGCTTCCCCTTTCCCGCTCCTCTTCTCAGAGAATTGAAAATTATCCTCGATGTCAGCCGTCGTGGTCCCGCAGTCATCTCTAGCACACTTTTTCCTGAACCCCTCTCACCGTTGCGCAAGTTAAGCCTGTCCAATGTCGTCACAGACCTACCTTGGAGGAATCTATCAAACCTCACGGTGTTTGAGTTTCGCTATGTCCAGGATAAAGTGGATCCGCTCTTCATGGCACAACTTCTCGACTTCTTCGAGAGTACCCCTCTTCTCAGAAAAATCGCACTCCATGATTCAATCTCATACTCCAACGTTCCTCCTGGTCGGGTAGTACCGCTGCTCCACTTAGAGAAGCTCACCATTCACGGTTTTCCGGCACATTCCACCTTTCTCAATCATCTCTCGATCCCAACCGACATATCGCTAGACCTGGGATTTTACTTCCCTAAAGACAGTCCCCCGATTCCAGGTTGTCTCACCAACGACTTCGACAATTTCTCCCACATCACCACAATCAGCCTATCTTTTGAGCCAATATACAAGCGCATGCGGCTTAACGGACCGAGCGGAGAGCGCCGTGTGTCCGGCAGCTGGCCATCCGGGAACTCCTTATTTTACACTGAAGAATCCGCATTTTTCCAATCCCTCGGAAAGTTCGACCTTTCAAAAACGCAAAGGCTGGCAGTCACGGCGTATGGCCCTTCACAGGAAAACAAAATTGAAGAGTCTCCAGTTTTCAAAACCCTTCTCCTCATGAACAACCTTCGCACCCTCGCGCTCATTGAAGTTAAAGACTTATCCTTCATCCACGCATTGAACCCCAAACGAAACAATTCCCGCACTTTGCTATGCTCTGAATTGGAGGAGCTCATTCTTTATGCCAGGGGACAAGATTGGCCCCATCTCGAAGAGCTGGTGGATATGGCATCGGGGCGGGCTGAGGGGTTTGCCAAACTCTCATCGATCACGCTTGTCGGTCTGGACGAGGAGCACTCAAAGGAGGAGGTTTTTAGGCTCAGGAGATATGTTTCGCACGTGGAGTACAAGTTGGATGTTGTGCCACCTTGGGATACTGTCTTCAGTGATGGGGATGACAGCGAATGTGCAAGCGATTGGGACGTCCTTCGATTTTCCAGCGATGATGAAGAAGAAGATGAGCACTCGGAAAGCAACCGGAACTTTGAGCGAATGGTGTCTGATTTTGTAAAGGAGCTCAGTCGACGTCACAATGAACTGTATTAGGATTAATGTACCTGATAAACGAGCTGTACTAATAGTCACCCAGTAAGCGTAGAGAAAGTGGAACTGACCTCAGTCAACGTGGCAGTCAACTGTGGAAAAGAAAAGAAGAAAAGACGAGTGTATGCTATGTTATATAATCTACGGGCCCGGGCATTCAATCGATCACGCGTGTACATACAATTCCGATTCCCTATAAGCGCACGGTGTCATACTCGATACACAGACGAGTCTGCTACCAAGCGGAGTACTTCTAACGCGTCCTGCTCAAGGCGGTCCACCTACAATACCAACGTGAGGAATGTAAGCTCAACGTGCTGACATCGACCGAGTTTCGTTTCTCTTCGCCTCACCTCAAACTGGCTCATGGTTGTGGCGACCCTACAGAATTCAGGTTTTAGTACCAAGTTTTGGTAAACGTCAATTACAATCCCCTAACATACCCCTCGTCGAACGCGGAACTCTGTAGATTCATTTTGGCCGCATCTAAGAGTTGAGATACGGATGGGCTGCAACCAGTGTACAATTCCCTGCCGCCAAAGGAGGTAGACATCGTGATGTCAGAGGAAGAAGACTTATCGGTGGTGAGGGCGAGCGCTCAGTGTGGGTTTCCATCGCCGCCCATGGACTGTGGTGCGCCGGGCTCTCCGAATCTATGGCGGTGGACTTGGACAACTCCGATTTCCCGTGAGCGCACAGTGTCATACTCGATACACAGACGGGTCTGTTACAACATGCAATACGAGAAGCAACAAAATATCAAAGCATAATACGTAATTTTGATCCCTCCTTACCACCAGTGAAGGGGAGGATGTGACGCGATATTCGATACACAGGGGGGTCTGCTACAGCATACACAAGCTTCCGGAATATATCAAAATCTAAAGTAGTGACCTGTTGGGTACCCAGAGAAATGTTTTCCTAACCTACCGGTCCATCTCATCACCGAGAACTCAGTCCCATTCGGGTGGCCTCTCTTCGACTCCGTATTCCACACGTGCAACATGTTCCCCGAGTCCTAATACATCCCCCGGCATAAAACCCAGACCAACGATTTTGATCGACGAAAGCTTCGCGCCCCGTGAAGCTCGCTCCTTCGCCATGCTCGTCAGCTCTTCGATATTGAGTGAGTCTTTGTCGACATAAAGAATCAGGTCCCCCAGTTTGGGACATAGAGTGAGTTTCGAGGGATTTTGGTCTGGATTCAAGGCGAGGATGAAGAGTAGGTTGTTACATTGAATCAGTTCGAAGGTGCGAAGATCTTTCATCCCATCGAGGATATAATGGGGGGATAGGGGTCGGGGATCGTAATTCGCAATCGTCAGTCTCTGGGTTCTCGAAAGGGGGAAGTAGTCCAGAGACCGGAGGACTCTACGGTCCAAACCTCCCTTGGTAACCTGGATCCAATTTGCCTGGAAACCATACATGAGGAGCCTCCCACTTGATCCATCCAATTGCACAGAGATCTCCGTTTCGTTGACGTCAAGATATACTGAAGTGATGTAGGAGGTGTTTTGGAGATTCTCGGTGGTCTTCGGTAGGAAATCTGAAAGCGGGAGGTCGTCCCCACGGAAATCGAATTCCAGATGTAACAATGCCCCGGACGGGAGGGAGAGGTGGTTCGGCAATATCGATGAACTTGTCGAACCTGCGAATACATGGAGGTTTTTTACGCAGGGTAGGGATACTACTCGTCCAGGGGGAGCATCGGATGAGTCCGGGATTGAATGGAGTTCAATATCACGAAGGAAAGGGGCGTTCACGAAGAAGTCGAGAAGTCGTGTGACGGAAATTTTGCTTGGCATGACGTTGCGAAGTACAAAGGTGGTGAGTCTCGACAGATTCTTCCAGGGTAGATGTGGGATGACTCCACCCAGGCTTAGCGTGCACAGCGACAACAAGTCGCCATTGAAAAGCGTGCTGCTAAGGATGGGGGGAGACTTGCAAGTGAGGTCGATGATTAGTTTTCTGAGGAGAGGGGCAGGGAAGGGGGCGTATTTCGTAAAGGTCTGGAGGATGTGCTTGTCCCCAACGATGCTGATGGATATGGCGCGACTGATATGCGGCATAACCAAGAGGAGCACATCCTTGAGGTAGAACGAGTCTCTACTTTTGTAGAGGGCGATCTCCAAAGGCGAAGATTTTGAACGTTCGATGTAAACGCGTGTTTTCTCGGCATCCGTACAATCCAACCGAGTCCACAAAGCGGAGTGTGCAATGAGAACCTCCCTCCAACCACGACATACGTGAGTCAGCGCGATCAAGTTTTCATCCATGTCGCGCTCATTCAAATATCCCGGAATGAGGGAGAAGGTTTCTGGGGGAATCCGGTTGATGGGTGCGAGCTTGTTCTTTATGGACCGAACCAATCGGAGCACTTCCAACGCGTCCTGCTCAAGGCGGTCCACCTATAGTTCCAACGTGAGACATCTAAGCTCAACGTGCTGAGCTTTCACCTCACCTCAGACTGACTCATGGTTGTGACGACCCTGCAGAATTCAGGTTTCAGTACCTAGCCTTGGTGGCTGTCGATTATAATCCCTAACACACCTCCCGAACGTGGAACTCTGTAGATTCCTTTTGGCCGCATCTAAGAGTTGAGATACAGACGGGCTGCGACCAGTGTACAATTCCCTGCCACCAACGGAGGTGGACATCGCGATGTCAGGAAGAAGGCTTATCGATGATGAACGCGAGCGCTCAGTGTAGGGTTCCCATTGCCGCCCACGGACCGTGGTGCCCCGGGCTCTCCGGATCCACGGCGAGTGGACTTGAGCTACGATTTCCCGTGAGCGCAGTGTCATACTCGATGTACAGACGGGTCTGCTACAACATGCGATACGGGAAGCAACAAAATATCAAAGCATAATGCGTAATTGTAATCCCTCCTTACCACCAGTGAAGGGGAGAACGTGACGTGATGTTTGGTACACAGGGGGATTTGCTGCACATGCACAAGCTTCCGGAATATATCAGAATCTAAGGGGGTGGTCTGAAAGTGACTCACAAGTCGGGAGGGAAGGTACCCAGAAAAATGTCTTCCCAACTTACGAGTCTTCCTCATCACCGAAAGCGCTATCCCATTGGGGTGGCTCCCTCTCAACTCTGTATTCCACACGTGCGACATGCTCCCTGAGTCCTGATATCTCCCCTGGCATAAAATCCAGACCAACGATCGTGATCGACGAAAGCTTCGCGCCTTGCGAAGCTCGCTCCTTCGCCATGCTCGTCAGCTCTTCGATATCGAATGAATCTTTGTCGACGTAAAGAATCAGGTCCTCCAGTTTGGAGCATACAGCGAGTCTTGAGGGATTTTGGTTTGGACTCAAGGTGAGGATGAAGGGTAGGTTGTTACATTGAGTCAGTCTAAGGGTGCGAAGATCGTTCATCCCATCGAGGATATGATGAAGAGGGGATGTGTCGATTTCTTTGAGTCCAGGGAATTCGTAGTTCGTAATTGCCAGTCTCTGAATTTTCGAAAGGGCGAAGTAGTCCAGAGACCGGAGGACCGAATCTACAAAGGTAACCCCAGGCGGACCTAGCCGGAAACCCCACATGGAGAGCCTTCCACTTGGTCCATCCATTCGCATAGAGTTCTTCACACTGTCGAGGTCAAGATATACTGAAGTGATGCAGGAGATGTTTTGGAGATTCTCGATGGTGTTTGGTAGGAGTTTTGGAAGCGGGGACTCGTCGCCGCTAAAACAGAATTCCAGATCTAACCATGCCCCAGGCGGGAGGGAGAGATGGTTCAGGAGTATCGATGAATTTGTCCAACCTGCGGATACATCGAGGCTTTTTACGCGTGGTAGGGATACTACTCGTCCAGGGGGAGCATCGGATGAGTCCGGGATTGATTCGAGTTCAACGTCACGAAGGAGAGGGGCGTTCGCGAAGAAGTCGAGAAGTTGTGTGACGGAAATTTTGCTTGGCATGACGTTGCGAAGTATAAAGGTGGTGAGTCTCGACAGATTCTTCCAGGGTAGATGTGGGGTGATTCCATCCAGGCTTAGTGTGCACAGCGACGATAGATCGCCATTGAAAAGTGTACCACTAAGGGCGAGAGATGACCTTTCA
>MU118023.1:103438-115105 GCA_014904855.1 Thelephora ganbajun
GGCATTGATGATTAGTTCTCTGAGGAGAGGAACGGGGCAGGAGGCATATTCCGTAAAGGTCTGGAGGGTGTTCTTGTCTCCAACGATGCTGATGGACATGGCTCGGCTGATATGCGGCATAACCAAGAGGAACACATCCTCGGGTCCGCGTCTGGAGAGGGCGATCTCCAAAGGCAAAGACTTTGAACGTTCGATGTAAACGCGTGTTTTCTCGACATCCGCACGACCCAACCGGGTCCACAGAGAGGAATGGCCAATGAGGGCCTTCCTCCAACCATGACACACGTGAGTCAGCGCGACCATGTTTTTATCCATGTCGTGCTCATTCCAATATCTCGGAATGAGGAAGAAGATTTCTGGAGGAATCTGGTTGATGGGTGCGAAGTTGTTCTTCATGGACCGAACCAATCGGAGTACTTCCAACGCGTCCTGCTCAAGGCGGCCCACCTATAATACCAACGTGAGACATGTAAGTTCAACGTGCTGAGTTTTCACCCTACCTCAGACTGACTCATGGTTGTGGCAACCCTGCAGAATTCAGGTTTCAGTACCTAGCCTTGGTGGCTGTCGATTATAATCCCTTAACACACCTCCCGAACGTGGAACTCTGTAGCTTCCTTTTGGCCGCATCTAAGAGTTGAGATACGGACGAATTGCGACCGGCGTACGATTCCCTGCCGCCAACGGAGGCAGACATCGCGATGTTAGAGGAAGAAGAGTTATCGGTGATGAGCGCGGGTGCTCAGTGTAGGGTTCCCATTGCCGCCCACGGACCGCGGTGCACCGGGCTCTCCAGATCCACGGCGTGTGGACTAATTGTACATACAGTAAGATATTACTCTAACATAATTTCTCGATCGCGTTCTAAAACCTTCAGGGCTCTGCTTTCTAATACTTTGTATGTCTAAGTTCGTAGGATGGTAGGACCTCCCGTGCCTTTTCCCGGCACTGTTCGCGGCGTCCCTTGATGCATGATGTACGACAATGTCGCGGTTAACGTGTCACATTTCGGACACTGCCAACCATATACATCATGGAGATATACTTACCTCAAGCGCAGCGTATGCAATGGCAGATTCGTCAAGAAAATGTTGCTCGTGGTGGTGTTAGCAACGGAAGTGAATGGGGTTGATTATCCTCCAACCCAATGAGAATAATAGTAGAGACGGCAGAGTCGGCCTGAGACGGAGATATTCGTAGACCACCCTCTTGCAAATTCGAGAGAGACTGACCGTTCCCCAACCCCAGAGTTCATGAGTGTTCGAAAGTGTCTCAGGAAAGTGAGGTACAGGTCCAGACTTCGTTTCCCTCGACTAGAGTTGGCCTGAGTTCTTCGAGCACGCTCGAGTCATACGGAATCCACCTCGAAAGTGCACTGAGAGCGGTTCTTGCCGGTAATTTATTGACTGAGCGGGATGAAATGCGATGGTCGGCGGTCCGGGCGCTATGATACTGATCGGATTCGGCTGGTCAGTCCAGCCACGTCGCGGGGTCGACGACCGCTAGTACTCACTCGAGATAGAAAGGGTATCGAACTTTGTTCGTTCCTTGTAGCATTTAGTACAAGTTCCAGCTCTTATATACTAGTTACTACGAGTCCATGAAATCATAGGGTAATAGCCCGTAGAAATATAAGCATGAGATCACAAGTTGGATCCTCACGCGATCCGGCCTAGCCGGGCTTACAATATTGAACGCAGCACGCATAATTTTAATCTGACCTATCTCTTTCACAAGGATCGTTCGATCTCGCAACCCGTTACCATTGGTCGGACCAAGGCAGTACACCTCGCTGTAACAGTAGAGGCCCTGCAAACACGAAGGCGAGTTGAGAATAGACCCGGCGGTGGACGGAGAGAATATACGCACCTGGAATTTCCTTTAATCTCATTCTCTGCGGGTTGCAGTTGGGTCTGCTGTCAGTTATCTTCGTTCTCGTTGTACCCAAGTCCTTCGTCCAAGCCTGATAAAGATTCGAGCTCTGACGCCAAGCCACCATGCAATTCCCAAACTGCTGGGACAAGCAATAGGCTCGTCTCCATCTACCTATTCTTTGGACAATATGAGTTCTATGCTCGAGTCCTATTACACACATCAAGTTCGCCACAGTCGCGTATTCTCGCGTCAGGGTAAGATGAGGGCGAGATGGGGGGAATTACAAAAAAGGAAGGAGGCAGCTTTGGTTCCAAACAAGCCTAAACTTACTGGTGTGAGCCGACGAACTTAGTCTTTGGTAACTATTGCGCACACGCATGAATAAGTTTTAAAATTTAAACAGTGACGACACCCCACAATTCGACACAACTAAATGCACCACGTGCTTCATACGTTCCCTTGGGCCTCGCACCGGTGCCTCTTCAGAGTATCCCTCCTGAACCTCTTCCCACACACACAATCCTTCATGATCAAATTCGTGTGTACGTCCAAGGTATGTCGACAAAGGCTTTCCGGCAATAGCCTGGACCCGCATTCCTCCCCACTATCTCTCCTGACCCACCGACAAGTCAGAAGTTCTTTGGCTCTGAAGAGGCCACCGTGGCAGAACCTCACGTGGTCCTTGATCGATCGCGTGTCGTGTTGAATCCGCGAATTGCATCCTGTCCAACCACATTCGATGGTATCGACCTCTCCGGGTTCAGGAAGATCGTCGCGGCGTTGCCTCGGGCCTTGTGTCGCTGCCCGTCGTGAGACACGAGGAGTAGAACTTGTTCGCGGTTTTTTCGGACGACCACGTCGAGGTTGAGGCTTGGGGTCGACGGGGTAGGACCCAGAGCGGACCATAGGTGACGGGATGGGGGGCAGACGGTGGGTGGACGTGCTTTGAGCGAAGTCAGTAACCAACTCTACGAACATAGTTGACGTACGTACTTTGGTTCTGGTTGGTCGGATACCGATCTGCAAGTGAGCTCGTCAAAATTTATACTAGGTAGAGAGAAAAATCATTTCACCTATACTTTCCGTCCCGATAATTGTCGGGAAAGGAAGCGGAGGACACGGAGTTGGTCATTGACGGGTCCTCGCTGTCAGGGGAATGATCGCGAGAAGAGGTGGAATTGGTGTTGGGTGTCGTGTTGAGGCTAAAACTCCAGGGATCGTAGGAGGCAAGCAAAGGGGGAAGGGTTCTCCTGCCAAATGGTAAGTCCTCCTCGCCACTCGGGTCCCCCCGAAGGTTGGCAGATGATCTAGATCTGGTCAGTCGGTGACTTTCAAATGCTTCGTCCACCTGCGAGGGCGAAACCCACGAAGCGGGGCGTAGGCGAGGGATGGGTGGGCTTCTTGGGTTCGGGATGGTGAGGAGCCCACCGGTATGCTGCAATGAACCCGGCGTATGGAAGGGAGTGATAGGTACTCCCGCCCTTTGCACACGCGAAGACAGCACCTGTTCATCGTTGATACGAGGCGGGTGGATACTGCTGGAGAAAGGCGGAGGTAGCTCATAGTTGTTGGGGATAGGACCTGCGGAGACGAGGTAAGAAGTGGAGGTTCTGCTGTGCGTAGGTGATACGAGGGACGTTGAGCATGACGATGCACATGAGGATACGGGAATGGCGGCGAACCTCGAACCATGATTCGATTGAGATCGAGAGGTAGAGAAGGGGATGTCGAATAGCCTACGAAACAGAATCAGTATCGTTTCTCCCTCGGGACGGTGGGTGGACCAACGGCAATGACTGTGGCTCATCTGAGAATACGAACGCGTCCACAGTTGAGCGCGAATTTTCAGGCGTATGAGTGCGTCAGAGGACTCACCATGATGTTCAGCAGAATCCCTGGAGAAAGAATCGACCCTACTCGAGGATGGCAACACCATGGAGGGGGGGATTTGATGGCGATGTATGGGGAGTGGCATTCTTGGCTTTTATCCACCGTGAGAAGAGGACCAAAGTAACCCATTGTGCTCGCGTGGGGGTACAACACTTTGGTACACTTGTCCAAAGGGCTCTGATTCAACAGTGGCTTATCCAAGCATGCCTATGAAATCAGTACGAGCCACTCACAGCTCGCCTTGCGACTAGTGGTTCCTGGTCCACTGTCTGATGGGCGGTCGAGACTCGAGCCCTCAAATTCCATGGCATACGAGAACAAAGGAACTCCCGCGGAGTTGAAGTCGGTAAAATTCCCAGATAAACCCGCCAGTAACTTCCCTCTTCTAATAACAACGCAAAGGCTGGCCAGGTCAACACCAATTCCAAGGTATTAACAACCTGTTCCTGTCTCGGTTGCCTCATTTTCGCTTGAATAAATCGCTGGGCGCTCGAATAACCCAAACCACACAGCGCGGTCTCCAGGGGGTATGACTTGGAAAACGCCACCCCGATTGCCAAAAGGCTGTTTCAGCGCGATTGGAGGACCAATGGGGAGGAAACGCTTCGGTGTGCATATCACCTTGCTCAAGTCCAGTCACCTCGTGTAAGGCGGCCGCGGCATGTAATAACCAATCATCTCAGGCCAAAGCCGAGCGAAGATGAGCCTGGGCCACCCATCACCCATGGGATCATTTGACCGGCAGGGTCGCTCTCTGAGGAACTGTTGTTAGAGCCATTCGACCAGACTCACGGCGTCACATCATCCAAGCGACCAGGTCTAAGAATCCCAAATACTTGCGAATGACCACTGTTATTCGACGAGAAGAGCAACACGCTACGAATGCTCCCCGGGCATCTGAGAGTCAATTTGGGGGGAGGAAAGGTGAGCAGCCCACCTGTTAATTTCTTTGCACTGGGAATCTACGCCTTGTGACGACCGCAGATGTATCCAATCCGGTGGAGAAGGTCACGATCTCTGCGATCGAATTGAATAGGCATTGCGGGATGGACCGCCGTCGAGAATACCACCGACTGGGGTTCAAATGAAAGGGGGTATTCTGTTCAGTCCGACCATGCCTCTGTATCAGGATAGAAAGGGGTGACATAGTTGTCACGGATACGAATCGTTTCATCTTGAAGTTTAGCCAGGCAGCGAAGCGGTGAAGGGAAACGGAGCAAGGTTGCTCGTGAACAAATCAGGTACGGTGCTCGCCTTCAGCCTTAGATGCGTCACCGAGTCCTTGTCCTGACGCATTTTACAGGAGTTGCATCCAACGATACCGAACGTTTGTGCTTGGACGGCGCTAGGGTTTTGGGGAATTCTCTCGTTCCATGGACAGGGAACCCGAGAACACGTCGTCGGTATTCTTGTGGCTTTCCTGGGGCGTATCCTGAGGCCTGAGGTCCTGGGGAGTGAGGTTAGTAGATATTGAGGATGGATGACAGGACAGAGATGGGGTCGCGGTCGGAGCGGGTTTCGCATCAACTATGATGACGACGTTCTCTCATAACCCTCATGTCGTCGCCCCCGCACGTTCGGATCACACCGTGGTTCTCATCCGTCTACCCAATTATACTGCGTGCATCGATTCCTTCGACATCGACCGTTGCTTGACTCTTGGAGACGCAACTCACCTCAACCGTTCGGCCCACAACAGTTTCCTATCTCCCCCATCGCCTCCCCGACAGACAAAACCTCACAATCCCCTACTGAGACCGGGCTCCAACGAGGCTTTATTCAAATTGTTCAGCTCCATATTCAGACACCCCACCATTGCCTGGGGAGGTTTTACCTCCAGATACAGCAGTCGACGTTTTTGACATCATTTTTGTTAATGGCGTTTTTGGCGCGTTTTCCTTTTCCGCGACTCTCCCTGGAGGGTGAGGCTTTTCCTCCTTATGGCTGGACACACGCACTGGCCGCAGGTGATACCTTACAGGAGATTACCGCCAGCGGGGTGGATTCACAAACGGGGAAAGACCGTCGCAACGTGTACGAAGTTCTGGAATCTGTGGTTAGAGTATTGAAAGTTCGGACGGGCCGATTTAGGAGGCAACCAATGACCTGCGAACGTGCGCTTACTATCTAAACCCCCCGCGAAAAAAGTACGACCATCACGAGTCATAGGGTTGCAGCTCATCCAGGGGATTTCGCGCGAGCCGACACGCTCTGTTTTGAGAACCCCACCCTACATAATCCCGCTCCAACTGTCATCTACTTTCACGCCACACTCTCACGTTCATTAAGGGGTTCGCATCTAGGGTTCACATCTGTGTCAAGAACGTGCCTATTTCGCGCTCATGTGGTGGCTCCGGCCTGATTGTTTCATATACCACGGTAGCTGGCGTCGAGTCCCGCCGAATTGCTGCGGATGCCCATCGTTCTCTTGTACACATGTCTTCGTGATCTTCGCTCACGGGTAGAGAGATGGAGATTCCCACGTGCCTCCATCAGTGAGGTCACCCTTGCTTGTCCTGGAATGTCCCTCGACGAGGAATGGTGAATGGAAGCCGTTTGTTTTGCCAACCCCGGCTTCGCCCTCCGCTCCTGATCTCTTACGAAGAATTCGCTCACTATGGAGAGGTGTGCATTCTGATTGACGGAACTGGCCCCGGATATCGGGGTTTGTCCCTATCACTTTGCACCCGCACCTCAAGCCACACCCAGAAACTTAGTGGTTTCGGGAGGGACCCTTGATATCCAAATCTTCGTTGCAGTCCAAGGTCGCCTCGGTCCATATCCACTGATGCAATTCTTACGTCCCCTGACGTGTTTCCACGTAAGTTCGGAGGTTCGACAGGGGTTACACAAAGGCTACCCACAATATATGGGCCCTGGAGGCCGCCGAGTGATGATCACGTTGGAATATTGAAAGGCACCAGCCCAAGTGACCGGAGGTGTATCCAGGTTGTGGTTAAGTTCTGGATCCCTGCATACACCGGTGAACTGACCACCCCGACCCACTGGTCTGGTCAATTGGCTCCTGCGATCTATATACACAACTACGTGGGTCAGAACGTATGAACGACCTACTGACGTATGGAATGAAGAGATGACGTTGGGCAAAAAGCCTAGAGTCCCTGGTCACTAATTCTCCTACAACGTGTGAGTAACTTCGATCTGGAGCCTTACATCGTGTTTGTCAGGTATGAACGAATGAGTGACTACAGGCATAGCCCACAACTTTAGAATTCTCCGCCTTCCACCCGATCAACGACAACAATCAATACGGGTTATTGAAGTTGCGACTTCGAGTGCTCGGCATCTGTGGAGTATGGTAAACCAGTACTCCAACTAGCTCAGCGGGAGAAAACCCATTGTAGTCGGGGGTTGGACGGCCGTATTGGCCTTCAGACGGGAGCCACATGATCTCTCCGCACGAGGTTGGGGACAGGTATAAAAGCAGACTGAACCTGATGAAGAATTCTCCGTGCTTCCACCGAAAACAGGTCGCCCTCTACTCTAAAACCACTCATCACTCATACCATGCCTACTTCTATAAGAGACAAGTTTGACGAACAGCGCAGAGAGGAACTTGAGGGCATTGCGAGGGTCTCTCTCGACATCAGGAGAGCCGTTACTGCTGCTCTCCCCACTCCTCCCGAGCAGTTCCTCACTCTCAACGTCCCTGGCAAGGTCCTCAATTTCAAGGTGCGGGCGATCGTCGGTGTGCAGCAGTGGTACTCACCGTCACAACCATCTTTAGGACTTTACCGACGGCTGGGACGACGTGGGCAACGCAAAAACCGTCGTACCCCCTCAGCGTTCAACTCAATGAGGCGATACTTTGCGATGACATGCCCACCCTCAGCGGTATCCAACTCGGTCCAACTGGTAGATCCATCGCTCAGAGTTACGGCGCGACGCTCAGCAGGCTCTGCCCAAATGGTTTGTGTCTCTCTTGGGAGCTTTGCGCCACGTCTGATGCCTCAGGCGCAGGATCAACTACTGGAATCCCTGATGACACTGGCTCTTTGAGTGACGAGGAAAAGCACTACCAGATCGCTATGGAATGGCTTCTTGCGAAGGACCCTGATCACCCCAAGCAGTCCCGTATCGACCTCTACAAGGAGAAACAGACTGAATATACCGACGCCTTTGAGCGGAAGATCAGGGCTTTCAATGATGCTCTCGAGCGCGTCATGGCCGACCCTCGCCACCCCACCCTCAAGGAACAGAGGGAGGCCTACGACACATGGGTCCAGGAGAACCAGAAGACGTATAACAACCACATTCAAGCCGCCTACATGGATTGGGTCACCACCGGAAAAAAGGAAGAGGTTGAGTACTACTTCGCGATCGTGGATAACGATTCTGCTATGTCCCGAGTCGAGGCTAGCAAGGTAAGCGCGGGCCAGAGCAGATCGACTCCAGAGTCTCACGCCTGGCACAGAAAGCAATGCGTAATGCGATCATCAGCGACCCCGATGGCACTGCCGAATACAACAAGGTCATGTTGACCCCTTCCAATTGGTAAGCTCGATCGTGTTCCCAAGTACCCGGGCGCGCTAAGGTTGCACGCAGGGCTTGGCTTGCTCTCAAGAAGATGAAAACCGGACCTCCAGAGGAAACCGAAGAGACCTTGACATACAAGATCACGCGCCTGATGGAGATCAATGCCATTCTCCAAGGTACTGTCAAGGTAATGACACCCCCTTCATATCCCCTTCTCTCACTAACAGAACTACACAGGATCCAAGTGTCTTGAGCAGCGGTACCGGCGACGTTCCAGACCTTCCAGCACAACCGAAGGATCTTCCGAGTAACGTCGACTCTTTCCTCAGAGGGCTCAAGGAATACCAAACCGCTCTCACCAACTAGTAAGTGAAATATCCTGCACTGATGACTTAGCTCACCTTCGATAACTCTGCTACGCTAGCCAAAGAGATACGAGCAAGTGAGTTATTCCCCCATCTTGCGAGGCTGTATTCTGACTCGCGTGTTCATAGCAAAGACAAGAAGTCAGTTTCGTCTTTGCCCTCCTCTGCGGATTGATTTTGATATCATGTCTGTATCAGGAATGCCCTCGAGACCGCGAACAAAAATTTCAATACCACCAGAGATACCCTCAGCAAAGGCTTTGGTGAGATCCAGCGAGCGGGCATCGGCCTGCTCAACCAGAGGGCTGCCAAGTCCCAGGACGGTCTATTCGAAAACCAGGCCGAAGCTATCAAACTCCAGATCGTGGTCAATGAAGCCAAGATCACGGCTTTCGAGGACAAACTCAAGGCACTCGTTCCTGCGGACAACGCTTCCTCGTTTCAAGACGTAATTGCCCAGAGTGCGGGAATCCCACCCCCCTTGCCAGACGCTCCCGCCAATGTCGAAGATGCCCCGGACTTCTGGACCAAGATCAACGTCGAAGTTTCCTCCCGCCATACCGAACAGAGCCAGACCAAGAGTAGCTCGTATTCGGTTGGAGGATCCGTCGGCTGGGGTCTCGTCAGTATCGGAGGAAGTCACTCTCAAAGTGCCGATGCTGCCAGACAAATGGCCAACGCTTCCGTCAAAGTTTCCTTCGAGTGCATGCGCGTGGATATTACTCGCAGCTGGTTGCGTGGTGAATTGTTCTACGATGATGGGTTGAAGGTTCTCAAGGACGACTAGTGCGTTCTGGCCCCACGTACTCGTTTGATCGACCCTGACTTTGGATACCTCTACAGCGTCAGCCCGGGACCAGATGTCCTTTCGAAACTCATAGACCCAGAGAAGGACTACGTCCCCGATGAGGACGAGAAGTTAACCCGTGAATAGTTGCTGCAAAGATACGAGCTGTTCCCGATGTATCCTACCTGTACGCCCCCGATTACGCTGACGTTGTCGTGTTTGCATACTGATCGATATCCTACTTTCTAGCGTTCATCCTCGCCGCAAACGTCGTGTTTGAAATCACCGGAGAAACCTCTGACATCCAATCCCACTTCTCGACTTCCACCTCCGCCGGCACGTACCTCGGATATGGTCCCTTCTCGATCGGAGGTTCGTACTCCAACACGAGCACCTCGGCCTCCTCCACTTGCGAGGCGACTGCTAATGGATGCAAGTAAGTGGAAACTACAAACTGCTGTTCTCTTGAGACTTTTAACTCACCCTAAATTTCAACAGGATTACCATCAAATCGCCGCAGGTCATCGGATGGGTCTCTCAGATCGTTCCTGCCCTCCCTCGTGTTGCATCCACCCAGCACTAAGGGCGACAAATGTTCCGTCCGAAGTCGCGACGATCTATCGATAACTACAACTTGCCCCTGTGCCTCCTGAAAAGATTCTTTGACCCGTGCTCGTGAAGCTTCTGATACGATGCAGACTCTGTACTACCACCTTTGTGTTTCCGAACCGAATTGATCATTGTGCCCTTGCAATCTGGCGTGCGATCCTCCTACTGGAGCTCAACATAGGTGCATACGTGAGCACTTATTTGAAGCGAACCCATATGCATGAAAAGCATTAAAGCGAGAACGGAAAAATAAATGGTGACAGGATTCCTTTGTTTCGGACACCGGATATGATCGGCCGGACACCATTGAGATCTGACCCGACGGAATGAAGAATGGACGAACGGAGCTTTCTTTGCAGGCCATTTCACGCTAGTAATCCTTCCCCACAAAAGGGAATGCACTAGAACGTGAACTCCGTGATGGGCTAAATGTTCTCGCCGGTGGACTATATCCGGAGTAGGCGCCCCAGGGGCTGAGAAGCTATGCGCCTAACTTTGGATACCACGAAGACCGCGCGCAGATCCGGGGGTGAGCCTGAGGAGCTCACCGCCAAACGGGTCCTGTCGACATCCTCTATTGATCAGCGACAGTGCCACATGGCTGACACGTACCTCTGGGAGTTCCGAGTCAGTAAGACCCAGACGAGCGGCTCTGAAGGGCATCAAGAGATCCCCAGACTTCACGACGGCGTAGGTAAAGTTTAAATCGATACATTCCAATGCGCTACACGGATCAATTTATGTACAAAACAACAAAACAACAAACGAAGAGTAATGAGTACTATAGAGTCCACGTGTAAGGTAAAGGCAGCGTGTTACTAGTACAACATGGGAATAGTTCGACCCTACCTCCAAAACTCGGTCATCAACGCCACCTCAGCAGCGAGATAAACCAACTCGCAGCGCCGGTGAGACCCCTTCCTGTCCAGTGGGATGGCAAAAGAGCGCCGAAAAGGCGCCGGACCACTCTGATCGGAAGGAGAGCCCTCCTCTGGATAACTTCCGTGTTCTGGATCTGGGATAATTTGTAGCTGGAATAATGGGCCAAACCCAAGTCAAACCCAAGGCAAAAACCGAGGAAGAGATAGTAAACTTACTTCTTGTGAGCGGCGAGGAAGTAAACTCTTAACCGTAGCTCGTGCTCAGGCTCCTCGATAACGAGTTTGAACTTCGCCACGGATTCTTCCGTCAAGCCAGGAACGACCTTGGCCAACATCGTTGAAACCTTCAACAGCGATTGCTTCATCGTATTTCCCAACGCGCCCACCTCAACCGCTACAAAATCAAATTTCGAGGGGGTGTTAGTGACCGAGGTGTCAATACGTAAAAATTACACCCAAGCACTTACGGCCATCCCAACCGGGGCTAAGAGGCACAACCAAAACTTTCACTGTCACGTCCATGAACATCCCTAGTTTCGAAACGTAGGGTTGAAGCTCGCTCCCAACGTCGTAGGTTTCATCTTTCGAAGCAACCCAATCGTAAATTCGATCGTAGAAGGATTTAACTTCCTCGGGGGTCTCTTGATGCTCAGAATATACCCGAGCGTCGAGCTCCTCGAGGGCGAGATATCCTCCGGGCTTTATCAAAGCACACATCCGGGCTAGCGCATCTCGGAAATGGGGTAACTGCACAAATCGAAGA
>MU118023.1:115610-132322 GCA_014904855.1 Thelephora ganbajun
GCATCAGGGTAGTCCCTCGCGGCATGTATCGCCCAAGTACCACTTCCTGCCCTGGTGAAATGCTTCTCTAAGGAGGGGTAGACGACAGGACACTCCGAGAGCGACCTACCCAACCTCCAGTATTCTCTTCGGATTTCCTAAATCGGCAAACGTCAACCGTCCGCCAAGAAATCCTGTGACACCTTCGTGCATAGCATCGAGCCTGCAAACCCGTCCCGTTTAGTGATGTGGCCTTTTACAGTGGAGGGAAGTCGCAGGAACGTACCTCTCTTGTTCGTTGGAGTTTGCTTTAGCGAACTATAATACGCGTAGGCTCGTACCAGAGCGCTGAGGAGAGGCCAGGTGGAGACTAACCGGAAGCACATAGGAGTCATCGTCCTGAGAGGAGCCGGTCCTAGAAGTAGCGGGGAGACCCATTTTGACGCGTAAATGTTGACAGGGAGTGAAACAGCAAAAAAGGTAACAACAATCCTGACGGGCAGAATCAACCCGTAGGAAACAGACAGAAGGGACGAGGCATCGCAAAGGCGGAATAGCTATATATGCCCAATGGACACCCCTGGCGGTTGGCGGCGCTCGGCTCATCCGCAGATCACACTCGGAGGGGAAGAAACCCCCATTCAGAAAAAATTGGTGGCAAACTGAATCAGCAAACTCCATACGTACCATGCCTGTGGCTCCCTGTAACTATGATTGAATAACGCTAACGGCGATCACCTGGCACCGTACCAAATAAGTCCTGCAGGGGCCAACCTTGTCGATCAAAACGACGAACGAACAACCACACGACCACGCTGGACCACGAAACCTACAAGTGACACGATGCAAGGGCGAGGTTTCACTCGAATCGTGAGTTCGACCATCTATCAGGGGCGTACTTACCGTACGGAAGCGAAATGAAAAATGGCAAGCAGTTCCCGATCAAGCGGTCTCGGCCTGTCATTGATGTCCAGGGGCACAACCAAGAGGAGCACGGGCGGAATCGAAGACTACAAGGAAGACACCGGCTGATCTTCGTCCAGGAGCAGAGGAAGAAATAAGTGTTTGCCGAGCCAGATAAAATGCACGAAACAAGTGTTGAATTACATGTACGTTACAATTTGGTCAAGGATCCCCATGTCCAGTTGTAAACGAGATGGGATCAGCAACGACCCTATCCACCGCCCACTTTTTTTTTTCGGAGTAGAACAGATTGAGGGCCGAGGCTGGCCACGCAGTCCAGTCGTGGCCCGGTTTCGTAACGTTTGAGCAAAATTTCCTCCCCTTACCACCCGGACGGTTTCTAAAGCGGTATCCCCGAGATTTCTGCGGGTAAGCCCAAACAAGCAGGTTGGTAACCGACACCTTCGATTCGTGGTTGCCGGTGGTCGGACAAATCTGCGAAGGCTATTCGCATCTTTATGGGTAGTGATGGGCGAAAGAGAACGTGTACTTTGATCGTTCGATCGGGTGGACAAGGATATCCAGACACTCGGTGTTCATTGAGAAAGATGTAGGTAATCGATAGTGAAACGTTGTGGTAAGGGCGTGAAATCACAATAGTTTGCACAATCGATAGGAGGAATTGATTTCAGAACGGAGTCCACGCTACCCATGGCGCTCAACTACTGTACAGTATGTCTCGCTCAACCGCACAAAACCGATCATTGGGAAATGTCGTGATGGTTATGTGGGTGGCCGTCGGGATAGACGGAACGCTCCCGATTCAACGTTCCTCGTACCCAACCAAACAAGGTCGACACACCAGAAGATGCGAAACGAGGAACATCGAGCCGAGTGTCCGTAGGACGCGGACCAGTTTTGTGAGGAGGGGGTTTACGTCCGCTGAGCGCTAACGCGCCAGCCCCGAAGGGTTAGAAGGGCGTTCTAGACGTTGAGGCCAAACGCGAACGAATAGCGAACAAACCCGTCATCGATGTTACGTCTTGTTGAATCAAGTATCGAACGAACCACACAATATATACGCCACGAGGTTTCTCACTTAAGTGAGTGGGGCATACTGAACGCTGATGTACATATAGTTTGAGGATTGGAAACTGTGACCAACAACGAAACACCAACGAATCGGCAATCACTCCTGGAAATAATAAAAATCAGACACATTTTATGTACTCGAACATACAAATGACCATACCACACTGTCTGAGAACTGAGCATCGTGACGGGACATGCCAACTCGTTAACGTCCTACACTCCCACCCTTTGGCTCGGATCTCCGTGAAGTTGATGAGTTGCCCCATAGCTCCTTAGACCATGGATCACACACAGCGGCCGCTGACGCAGCAGTGTGCGGGTCGAACGTACACGATGAGTTGGAACCGACGCGTTGATCGCTCAACGATGACGAGGTGGCGGGAAAGGCTACGGCCGGCGGCCGGCAATCACTGAGTCCGTAACTCCGGTATGCCACTCAACCAGAGCCGAGTCGACCTCAATACGGCGGTGCCTATGAAGGTTTGCAGAAATTGACCGTTCTCCTGCTGATCTCACAACGCGGTAGATACAGTTACAACTACCATGTCCCCCTCAAGCTTCGAGCAGCGCCTAACTGTTTCTTTTGAGTCTCCCATACGCTGCCGCAGATAAACCAACTCGCAGCGCCGGCGAGACCCCTCCCTGTCCAGTGGGACGGCAAAAGTGCGCCGGACCACCTGGGTTCTATCCCCTTGCGCACATTGGTGATCCGGGCACAACCTTTGTAGAGGTTCTGCAAGGATGTCATAACTTGGAGGGTCCTCCGGCATCCGAACGCGTTGCCTCCGCTAGGGGCGATAATGATCAATAATCGGTTCGCGATGGTGTCGAAGGGGATGAAAAACGGGAACATCAACCAGTATGTAACGGCACATCTGGATGCGACTCAGTTCAAACTTGTAGGTTCTCTTTTTAAGTCCCCACATCTTCGATTATCGTTGACGAATGCGTGACTCCAGTAGTTGGGAGATGTCACGAAGGATCTGATCCACATACACAGTCAGGGGATGGCCCATCAGGATCTCATAGGGATATGCATTCAAAAGCCTACGACACGCTCTCTGATTTATTTTGTCTCTCAAGACTAACATCCTCATCGATCAAAGCAGTCATACCTGCCTGGCGGACTTTGGTCTACTCATAACCGCATCGGACGCCACAAACGGTTACGTCTTCGAACTCGCCTCTACGGAGCGGAACGCACCGATGGATGAGCCCAGAACTCTGGTAATATGCGAAGTTCTGGCTGGGCGAGTACCGTCATCTCGGTATCGCGGTTATGCCGTTGTTGCGAAGACTCATAAGGGCGAACGCCCTGGGAGACCCGAAGGAGCGGAAGAGACGTGGTTCACGGATGATGCTTGGAATATCATGGAGCGTTGCTGGAAATCCATCCCAGGCGACCGCCCCGTGGCAATGTACTCTGGCGAGTGGGAGTCTCAGTTATGCCCATCTCGGCGCGCGCCTGGGTCTCTGACTCCTTTCTCCTCGATTACGAAGTCATCTGCTGGGTGAACATCCCCAAATGTTTCCTTGAGACGGTTCATGTTGCTAACGAAACATAGGAGGTGAGGGATTCCGGTTCGACTTCTGAGCACGAACGGTATAGAATATGCTTGTCGTCTGGCTTTTTCCTGGAGATGACGTCTCGCTCCGGCGTGCTCTCGAACGAATATTCGCGAGAGGAGTCATATTGGGCTCAAAGGCGGACACCTCGATACACACCGCAAATCGCATACCAAAAAGCATAGTCCCTTCAAGCAGGCCATGCAATATCACCGACGATTACCGTACAAAAAGCATGGTTTAGCTCTCTGCAAAGGCGTCACTTCCTCCACTGCTCAGCGCTCAGGCCCCGCTACTCAGTTGACACGCCTTCCACCATTCACAAGCTCTGCGTCTGGTTTGGAGAGAAAGGGACACCCACTTGGCACGAGTATTGGTAACCTTACCCCCTCCACGTCGTTGTGTGACTTCAATGGTACCATTGGATACGCTGCCTGAGCGCCAGTGGTTTCGTGATACCTTACACTAGGAAAAAAAACGCACACGTAATTCCTGTATTATACGTGTCAAGCCGTGTAGAATCAGGTGGATTGACGTCAAATGTACAAAAGAACTAAAAATGAAGAACTTGTTTTTTCTCCTGATGTAGGTTTCACACCTCAGGGAGGTCCTAGTAAATTTCGTTACAGTGCATTGATAGGCGTAGCTCTAGCAATCAAACGACATTGCTCAAAAAACGGTAGTCCGTCCAAACTGGCATCGGCTTAATTCCCTATCATCTCCATCGCTAAATCAATGTCGTGGTGAAGCTTGGAAAATCTTGCTCAACGTAAGGATACTCGACCAGGTCGACAATCCCTCTCCTCATCAGCTCTGGCAAAAGCCTCGCCACATCCCTGTGATCCATTGATCCTCTCATTGACTCGTACATGACCTTCGGGCGAAGTGAGTGTAAAGCCCAGAATTGGACCAGCAAGGAATCGAGGGTTGACCATTCTTGATGAACTGTTTGCCAGAGGACGTGACGGGACAGTTCTAATGAAATCTGTTGGATATTTTTGGATTTGACGGTGTGGAGCGCCGTAGTGATCCATTGGATGTTCGCACTCTTTTTGCACCGAAACACTACGGTTTGGAGCTTCGTTGCCTCGGAGAGGTCAAGTGAAATCGTCTGGGACGCGCCTGCGTGGAGGGGTGAGGTATTAATCGGACAAAAGAATAAAGGAAACACACCCCAGAGGTGATTAGCAATGTCGAGAGATTCGAGGGTGCCAGAGCACCTCGATACTAAACGTGTTGTCGACGAAACGTCCTCCTCGGAAACCCATGACACCACGATCTTCGTGAAGTGAAGGCCATTCGGGAGGTCTAACAATCGATCGGTGGTAGACTGAATCCCTTCGAGCAGCCGTAACTCGAGGGACCCGGTAAGTCTAGGAGAGGTCGAAGGAGTATTCCACATCTCATCCCCACGCCGTCGAGCGCGAGAAACCAACGTCAGATCCTCGAGAAGGGGAAGGGAATAAATGAGGTCGAAAACCTTTGAATTCCAGAGGAAGGTGAAGGTCAGGTGGAGCGACCTGATAACGGGGGAAAATCCATGGAATGGAACGAGAGAGACCGCTTGATCATTCCACAAATCGGTGTTCACGTTCAAGTGCACAACGCCACAAAAGGTGTGCAGCGTACCCACATCTACAGCGGCGATGAGCGCGGGATGACAAATTGATAGAACCCGTGTATTATGAGCGGGAGAGTTCATGAGATCCGGAAAGGTTTTCCTCCACCCACTGATGCGGCGACCTAAGGGGTGGAACTTGATGTGAACGAAGAGGTGTTTCCGCGTCCGCTGAACCCATGGTTTGGAGACGATGCAACATATTTTGAGCATATCCGGTTCATCGCGTAGATGGTCGATGATGAGATCTAGTATCTCTTGGGGGAGGGAGGACGACATCCTGGTTTCTGATAGAACGCGAGAGGGTTAAACCGGGATAAATGCTGCTCCCAAGTTCGACGGAATTGGTTCTCCTGAGCCCAGTGAGTCCCCATTGAAATAGGCAGAGGCCTCCTCGCGGGACTAACCTACGAAAGCAGATCGGGCAGCAGGAAAGAGACGGAAGCGGAGCGTGGGAAGCCTGAAGCTGTCGGAAGTCTTTTCACGCTAGCAACACCTCCAATATCCTCAACTTCAATGTGCATAGAAACGTTCCTGTTTTCGATCACCCGGCCTCCGTTTCTGTATCGTTTGACCGCGGGCCGTTGACAACGGCACACCAATCCTGCTGTTATGGTGTCACTTGGACGCATATCTCGCAGTGCTACTCTTCGACACTCCAACGAACAGCCCTGAACTCCTGCCTGCACATCTCTGCGGAGGTCAGGCTTTCGTTTGATTTCTCGCACTTTCTCGCTATGCACTGGCGAATTTCACCGGATCAAGGCGATCGAACAGAGTTGCACTACAGTATAGTTATCTTGACCACAGATGCGGGGGCGGTGGTGGCCCAACTCTTTCGATACTGAGGACCTGCTAATACTCGAGCTTCTAACACATAACAACGACGGATGGCCAGCTACTTTGCGACTACACGACATCCAAATCCAAAACTTTAGTCTATGGTTCAACCCCACGCTTTCAAGGCGACGACTGTGGCTTTTATGGGGTGTGCTGAGTCTGGTCGGATGACTATTCTGTGTAAACGCGCATTCTTTTCGCACCCAGGAGATCATGCCTTTTCTTGCGTTGTAGGTTTCTCGACAGGCTCTCTTTGTAATGCAACAGAGACAAATGGATGCCGCTATGACTACTAACTGGATACCGTTTGCCACGGCGAACTCAGTGGGAGTCGGGAGGGAGAAATCTCCTATGAACATGTTTTCCTAGCTTGGACTTCGCTGAAGGAGGGCGGTGCCCATCCGCCGGCCGGAGGACAAGGGGATAATCAAACCCTCCTGGGTGTACGTAGACACCAACCCACTGTGCCAAGCGAAGCTCAAAGCGGACCGACTGTGGTTAGAAATCCAGCGGATCTAACTCGAGACAGGATGTCATACCTAATGTCAGAGAAAGACTCTAATACTCGAATGCTTCCGGTTAGACTCACCCCAAGCTGTTTTATCACCTCGAATCGCTTGGGGCTCTCGGTGAATGTTAGTTCCGGCACTTCGTCGACGCAGGAACGCGCAGGTCAAGCGCAAACAACGTATTGTAGCCTATCCGCCCGCAGCGGAAAACCTGAAAGCGCTGTATCAGTATAGACAACGGCGATACCCGGCCCGGCGCGCAAAATCATGGTCGGATTTAAAACCGGGGTGAAGCAAAACAAGGCAGGATAGACAACCAAAGTGGGGCGCGATATTTCTGTAGGCAAAACGTGATGATGTGTATTTGGTTTGTACATTGCCATAAAAATATGGAGGTGGGGTATTGCTGGTATGCAAGTGTGTGAATGAGTGTGCGTAGATGCGCGGCTTAAAAAGGTATAAACAAGGTTAAAGGAAAAACCAAGAAAGAGCGGAAAAGTAAAAAGAAGGTATAGGTATAGGTATGTATGAACAAACGGCCCAAAGGGAGCGTTCGAAGAAGTATGACGAGAATGAGGACAAGACCTAGCATCGCTATCGTCACCCTGTCACAATTCCGAATGGTGAACCAGAAACGACGAGGCACCCAAATGAAGAGGAGGTCGAGTGATCGTTTATCCACAGATCCCAGGGAATTTCCTGTCGGTCGGATTCTGGGGGATCCAGCCGTGTCTCAACCCAGCCTGATAACTCCAATCATCCGCTTGCTCCGCCTTCCACGTCCACTGAACCCATCCAGCACCCTTCTCGAACGTAATAGTCTGGGCCTCCCAATACTTCCTAAGGAACGTCTTGTAATCCGGGCTGAACGTTGCCCCAGAACCAGTCTTGGTCAAACAAGTTCCAGTCCTAGGGGCATTGTCGTGGGATCCGTCATAACGCGCACCGCGTCCACGTCCGTTGAGGTACTTGGCACAATCAGTAGCAGCAGGTGTCCATTCACCCACGATCGTCCAAAGATGGAAGGAGGAAAGGGCGCTTCCTTGTGAACAGGCCACACTAATGTGCTCGTCGTCGGAACGGGCGACCTCGGCGTTGGAGAACATTTGATAAATATGCACGTCCATAGCCACGCCAGACCATGCGGGCTCTCCACCGGTCATGAAATCATTCCAGTAGCTAAGACCCTTGAACGCATCATGAAGTAGTACGATGGTGTTGCTCTACAAGTCAGAGGCGTTAATCGTGCGCATACATCCACCTGGGACCGTTCGGATTTACCTGCTGAGAGGCTCCAAATGGGAACCTGATGCTTCCGTACGAGTCGAACCAGTACTGCTTGATCGTACCCAGCATCTCACTATGGAACCCAGCAGGTTCATTGAGCGGAGCAATGATCGGGACGACGGATGGGTTGTTCGCAAACTTGGAAGCTAGGGTCCGGATGATAGCATTTGTGCGAGCGACAGCACCGCTCTCCGTATGCCATGCTGGGAAACCAACTCTATGACCAGAGTTGTCGAAACCGTTCTGGCTTCCAGGAGCTCCGTGAAGGTCAACGATGACCTTCAATCCGTGTCTGCTAGCCCAACCTACAGCCTTGTCGAGGTATGGAAGCTGACCTTGGATATAAGGTTCACCTAAAATAGCCCCATGGTAAAATTTTCGCCACGCGGGGGACACAGATGATATTCACCTCGACTGACATCCCAAGCCCAATATCCGATCGGTAAACGAACGTGGTTCAAGCCAGCAGCAGCGATAGCCGCGAAATCCGCTTCAGTGATCCACTACCATCCAGAAACCCATCATAAAGACACAAAATCCATACGGAACAATCGCGGAGGAGAATGGGAGAAACGACACAATTACGTGTTAAATGCACTTCGCTTAGAACGGAAGTCGGAAGGGGGCTTACGGTGTCCCAGTGTGATTGCAGCTTGCCCTGGGCGACGGAACGTGACTGGAGCTGACAGAAAGTCCACTCGTCGACGATGTTGTCGTTGCCGGTGCCGTCGAAAAGGCTTGGAGTGATCCAGGGCTATGCAAAGTATTTCATCAGACCTCCCATTTAATGAATTACTTCGACAAAATGGGTGGATCAAGAGCCATTAAAGGAAGAAGAGAGAGAGAGAACAGATGGATATACATACCTCTGCATATTGAACAAAAACCATGTGCAGAACGTTCTCATCAGTAAGTGACCATTCAAAAGGGCTGCCCCACAAACAATGGGAAGTGGAAACGAACCCCTACAACACGAAAAAGCAAAGCGTGTTAGCCGTCAGCGTACACAAACAACACATGCGGACGTCACCACACGTCAAACACGTTTCCCGACGTAAAAATGCAGTGTCCGGCAATTTGAAACTCACAATACGAGCCAACCGCCTAAATTCACTCCTCGAACCTTCTGAGATCCATAAGGAAATCCGGGTGAGATTGCGGATACAGAAGAGACGAGAGCCGCTGCAAGAGCAACGAGGGAACCACGGAGTAGCATTGGTCAAGACGGAGAAAAGAGAAGAGGGGGAGGAGGGAGAAGAGGAAAAACCGAATCGAACATTGCTGAGGTTTTATGGAGAAACCAACCATCCTTCTCGCCGCGAAGTGCCTCATTGCCGAACAACGTGACGGGGAAGGCGAAGGAGGGAGAACGGCGCCAAGGGACGCCGATGCCGTTCGGACTTCCAAGTTCGCTCTGATACATGTTCCGCACTGGTAGCCGAACCGGACCAACAGCCAGATTAATCATCTTCATTCCCACCGAGCCAAGTACGGTAACACTCGTGATCACCAAAATACAGCGAGCCACGAGGTGGCGATTGAAAAAAAGTCACCAGGTAGTGGTTTCTCGAAAGAACCGGATTTTATCATCCAGAAGTAGAACGAAAGCATATGGGAGGAGGAAGATAGAGAAGAAAACTCGTGCCCGTGATCCTGATCAGCTTCCACGATTTAAACTCGTGATTTGATTCAAAGTCCTGGTCCCTATGATGAGTGACTACCTGTAGGACCGTGCCGTGTGCACACGAATATCCAGAGACTTTTTTTAGAGAACTATCAGGACCACGTCCACTTCGCCGGGTCGTGGATGTTATCTCGGAGCTACTGCTCCAGATCCTTTGGTGATGGAACATGCGAATTCGCAAAACTATTTGTCCTTGCTTTGTGTGACCGTCCAGGATATCCATCCTCGGTTGTCTCGGCCACCGCCCAGATACGCGAGAAATCCTACATTCGCTCCAAGTGTCAGTGTTTTTCGTCTTGCCTCCCAAAGCATAACCCCCCTGCAATCATCATGGCTTCCGCTACATCTATCGACATAAAGGAGAGAACCGTCTAGCTGCGACAGCCGGATATGGCACTGCGGGGGATCGCGGGCTGCCTAGAGGTATCTGTCGGCGTCGTACACGGGACATTGAAGAACATGAAGAGTGCGGTGAATACGCGGATCCCTCGAAAAGGCGAACGGGGCGGCCACAGATCCCGAATGACGACGAGTGCAGTTGCGGATGCATAACTATTTCGCACCTCCACGGTTCTGGTTCGTTGCCCAGGTACACGTACTTGCTGCTTCCTAGTAAGAGGTGTTCCAACGACCAGCTTGTTGGCTTTGGAGACGAGACCATAAGCACACTACCCCGACCGGTTACGACGGGGCTTCTCGCTTATCTAGGCGATGGCCGAGACAACCGAAGACAGAGGGTCACATCAAACAGAGGCAAACAGTTTTTCCGGACCCGGATGTTCATGCAAATATGTAGGGAGCAGTGTGTAAGTAATTTTCGGCGACACGGCGAAATTTACAAAATATTCTAGGACATCCTACGGGAGGGCCCTTCCATCAGGCACTTCAAATTCTCAAGATCGTGTACCTTTTCCGTGGTCTGCCATCTATTCTCACTGCGGGGTCAAGACTGTTGGAAACTAACGAGAGTTAGTTCCGACGTAGTTCCTCAGTGAGAGAAAGAGAACTGAGGAGATACATGAAAGTCGAGCGTATATATACTATCTGAGCGAGGGGAACAAACAAGTATACATAGGGGTTAAGTTGAAGCGGAAGAAATGGAAACGCTACAATTTAACAAAGACAATCAAAGCGCCTGCCCATTCCGTCCCGGCTGATACCATCAAATTCGACAAGCAAAACACGACCCCCATCCCCAGCAAGTACAACAAGTTTGTTTTTGCATGTCGCCAAAAACCAGATCCTGTTCGTGGACCAAGCCAAGAGCCCTAGAAACGTCCCAATAGATAGCTACAGGCACAAGCTGCGGTAGGGGTGATCCATCGGTTGGGGGCGAGAGTCAATAGACCGGCCCCTCGACTTTAGCATGCATTCCATGGCGACCATGTACGTATCACCAATGACACGTGCGCGGAAGTAGAGAGCTAGAGCAAGCGGGGAATTCTGGTCAGCGAGCGGGCGATGAGTTTCTTCGTGATACTTAGCCGCAAACTTGACGAAAGGAACCTGAGTCGAAGTCTCGGTGGTGCATCACGTGACGTTCATTGTCTTCGTCGATGACGGAGAGTTCAAGGGGCCTGAACGGGGGACAGTAAGTGGACTCAGGCATAGAACGTGTGTGTGTGGGGGGGGGGAGTGAAACTCATAATCCTCTGCGTGTTTAGTAGATACCCGAGTGCTAGCAACAATACTGGTGAACAGGTGCACTACGGGAGGCAATCGTGTGGCGACTAGACGACAAGGCCCATGCCCAAGGTCTGGTGCGATGCTACAACAGGTTCATATGTCCATTTTCCTGCCAGCACATGACGTGATGTTTGGTACACAGGGGTCTACCATACACACAAGTTTCCGGAATACATCGGAATCTAAGGTAGTGAATTGTTGGGTATTCTAAAAGCGACTCACAAGTCAGGGAAGGTACCCAGAAAATGTTTTCCCAACCTACCAGCGCTTCTTACCATCGAAAACGCAGCCCCATGCGGGTGGCTCATCCTCGGCCCTGTATCTCATACGTGTGACGTGCCCCCTGAGTCCTAATACCTCCCCCGGCACAAAACCCCTGAGACCAACGATCGTGATCGACGAGAGCTTCGCGTCTTGCGAAGCTCGCTCCTTCGTCATGCTCACCATCGGCTCTTCGGTATTGGACGAATCCTCGTCGACGTAAAGAACGAGGTCCTCTAGTTTGGGACATACAGCGAGTTTTGAGGGATTTCGGTTTGGATCCAAGGCGAGGATGAAGGGTAGGTTGTTACATTGATTCAGTTCAAGGGTGTGAAGGTCGTTCATCCCATCGAGGATATGATGAGGGGAGGATATGTCGATTTCTCTGAGTCCAGGGAATTCGTACTTCGCAATCGCCAGTCTCTGGACTCTCGAAAGGATGAAGTAGTCCAGAGACCGGAGGATTCTACGGTGCGAATCTACCGCGACAGCCTTGGTCCAATCTAACCGATAGCCCCACACGGAGAGTATTCCACTTGGTCCATCCAATTGTATCGAAATCCCTGTTTTTTCGAAGCCAAGATATACTGAAGTGATGCAGAGGATGTTTTGGAGATTCTCGGGGGTCTTTGGTAGGAATTTTGGAAGCGGGGACTCCTTACCGCGGAAGTTGAATTCCAGACGTAACAAAGCCTCGGGTGGGAGGGAGAGGTGGTTCAGGAATATCGATGAATCTTCCACACCTGAGAGTACAGTGAGGCTTTGTACGCAGGGTAGGGATACTACTCGTCCGGGAGGAGCATCGGATGAGCCCGGGATTGAATCGAGTTCAATATCACGAAGGAGAGGAGCATTCACAAAGAAGTCGAGAAGTAGGGTGACGGAAAGTTTGTATGACACGACGTGGTGGAGCGTAAAGGTGGTGAGTTTCGACAGATTCTTCCAGGATCGATGTGGCATGAATCCACCCAGGCTTAACGCGGACAACGATGATAGGTCGCCGTTGAAAAGCATACTACTAAGGACGAGAGACGGGCTGTAAGTGACATCGATGTTTAGTTCTCTGAGAAGAGGGACAGGGCAGGAGGGATATTTCATAAAAGTTTTGAGGATGTACTCGTCTCCAACGATGCTGATGGACACGGCTCGGCTGATATGCGGCATAACCAAAAGGAATATATCCTTGAGATAGGACGAGCCTCTATGTCCATTGAGGGCGACCTCCAGAGGCATAGATTTTGAACGTTTGATGTAAACGCGTGTTTTATCGGCATTCATGGAATTCAACCGAGTCCACAAAGAGGAATTTCCGATGAGGACCTCCCTCCAACCACGACATACGTGAGTGAGCGTGGCCAAGTTTTTATCCATGTCGTGTTTGTCCCAATATCCCGGAACGAGGGAGAAGACTTCTGGGGGAATCCGGTTGATAGGTGCGAAGTTCTTTATGGACCGAACCAAGCGAAGTACTTCCAACGCGTCCTGCTCAAGGCGGTCGACCTATAATACCAACGTGAGACATGTAAGCTCAACATGCTGACATTGACTAAGTTTCATTTCTTTTCGCCTCACTTCAAACCGACTCATGGTTGTGGCGACCCTACAGAATTGAGGTATTAGCACCAAGCTTTGATGAATGTCAATTACAATCCCCTAACTCACCCCCCGCCGAATGTGAAACTCTGGAGGTTCCTTTTGGCCGCATCTAAGAGTTGGGATACGGATGGGCTGGGACCGATGTGCAATTCCCTGCCGTCAACAGAGGTGGACATCGTAATGGCAGAGGAAGAAGACTTATCGGTGTGATCGCGAGCGCTCAGTGTGGGGTTTTCATTACCGCCCATGAACCACGTTGCGCCGACCTTCCACGCACCAGGGGCGACGGAATATTTATTCGTTGAAGAAATCTTGAATTGGTCATGATGCATGGAGTTTGAATCATTGAGTGACTGTCCGTAAGGCTGCCACCGTGTACATACGAATATCCAGAGACTTCTTAGGGAGTTGTCAGGATCCCATCCGTTCCGTTGAGTCATGGGTATTACCTCCAAACCGCGCATCTGGAACCGCCTTCCTACGGCCTTTCCGCTCTAAAACGTCTCAATCTACGAAATGTCGGGACTCGGGAAGGGTCGCAACCCCATCTACTTCAAGTTCACTGGGTGACAGTGCCATCTTTTCGCTTGATCCTTGGGTTTCACCGACGTATGGTATATGGAAGCTTCTTAGGTAGTACTGAGGAGCAAATATCGGTTACTGGAACCCTTTTGAAGCGGATGTGCGTGTTTCTAGTCTTACGGGTAGTCACTCAATAACTATTCCACCACGCTTCAGAGTTTGGCTTTTTATCCATTCAAGTCTAAGAAGTCTTGCCAATCGCATAGGCGATCACACAACTCCCTTCCGAAAGTACTTCGTTCCCTCACATCCTTCATCGTACGGACCCTCAGAACCCTGATGTGCCTAGTTAACGATGAAATCAAAGGCCTCCGATAATTTCTTTGCCTTTACGTGGTTGCTCTCAAATGCAATCTGTTTGTTGTACCCATGCTGCTCGTGGATAGGCTGCCGGTGGTATAATTTCGAAGCCTAATGTGCGGCACCGCACAAGCGTTCGTACACTCAAAGTTTTGCCTAGCTACAATCCACAATGGTAGCAACGCGACACCTGTCGGATTGTCGTACAATCCGATCTGTAGTGATCTTAGAGTAGGTCATACCGAGCGTGGATCTTGCGCGATTGTCATGGGGTCCGGGGGCGTCGGGGAGTCACGCACGGCGCCTCGAAACGATGGTAGGGTCAAATTGGATGTGCCATGCGAGTTCTAGTGGTTCCAAGTTCCATCCTGCGCTTTAGGTGTTTACCAAAGGAGACATGGTGACACTCTGCGATGGTTTCGAAATACGTCAGCTACTATTAAATACATCGTACATACTGTGTGCTAAGTTTTTGGGTTTGAAGGTAGAAATCTTATAACTTTCTGGTGGATGGCACTCAGTTGCGAAGAGTCCTTCGCCGCTGTTGAACGTAATGCTTGCGAAAGTTTGCCATCTGCGATGTTCACAAGTCAGTTATCTCTCGCTCCGGACAGGAACATACTCTGTGGACACACATACCATGATTGGGAGGACATTCGAGGTATTGGAGGACGACTTTAACTTCCGGTCGTTCCATCGCTTTCTGGTGCCAGCACTTCTGAGCGATCTTCCAGACTGCCGGGGTCATTCCTGGGGCGTCAAATTGAAGGGGTTTTGGTGGTCTATTGCCCTTCGAGATCATGATGATAACTCTTGGATCTGAGGAATCGGGGAAGGGTATCTTTCCGGTCACAAGCTAGAGGAGAAAATAATCAGACCCTGGACAAATCGCACATTTGAGAGATAAACGCACCTCCACAATGACCATTGACAAGGAGTATATGTCAGACTTATTCGTAGGTTTTTTCTTCTCAACTCGTACGGCCCCATTGGTGTCGAGAAGCTCTGGGGCGCAGTAACGGGCCGCGTCGCCGCGACTGGGGGTCGAGGCGTTAACCGGGTCGATGTCCTTCATGATTGAACGGAGTCCAAAATCAGAAAGACGGGGGCAGCCATCCGCGTCAATGAGAATGTTTGACTAGGAAAGGTTATACGTTAGCTAGCCGAGAAGAATAGCGAGGCCAATCTCACGCACACTTTTCAAATCTCCGTGGACTATTTTGTTGTCATGCAGATAGTCGAGACCGCGGGTGACCCCAATCAACTACAACCTGGTCAGGGCATAATCAGATCGCTGATACGTTAGACACCAATTCCAAGCGATTGACTCCTGGATGCTTTGTTACATATCCCAACAGACCTCCGTTTGGCATCCACTGAGACACCACGCAGAATTTGAACAATTTTGGGGCCACACCTTCAATCGATAAAATGTTCGGATGATTTGCTCGCTTGAGAACTATAACTGCCTTGCAATACCTCTATATCAACGGTCACCCGTCAATCCTTCAGCCAAGTTGCGTATGAAGAAACTTCATACCTTATCAATCATGTCGACAGGATCTTGCTCATACACACGAAATGATCTGACTGCGAACACTTGATCACGACCGTCCTCATCAGTGAGCCTCCAAATATCAGACCGTCCTCCAGATGCGAAAGGTCGTGGGCCAGGCCTGCTAAGCGTGAAAGTGATTGCATGTGAAGTGGGGAGAATCCTATATACGCCACATGTCCCACTTAATTCTCGTATGCACCATTTCCATAGATCCGAATTCGTTGGAAGGCTGTCAACGATCTGTCCCCAAATTGTCATGAGGTGAGCGTATTACCATCGGATCAAGTGTGGACTGGCCTTATCCAAACTGTTGATATACGATAGCGGGTCGATATCCAGTGCCCTGTCAGGCCACTCTAGCCCAATCGCTCACCGGTACTAACGAGGTTTGCAAGGCCTCGCACAAGGATACTCGTCTTGTGTACCTACTCGCTCAATACTCCAGCGGGAGTGTCGTGCTCCTCTTCAGACTGGCAGCAGCGAGATGTCTTCGGATAGTATCTGAACGACACGGGATTCGACCCAAGGGGGTTGCCGATGGGTGCCCTGGCCACTATATGTAAGAGAGGTCTCTCGGTAAGAGTCGACCTTTCAGAGTTCGTAAGAGTGGGAGAGGAAGGGATCGTTGTTCAGGTGTGTCAACGGCACCCTCAGCCTAAATACCGCTCACTATCCAGGCTTTTAGCGAGAGGGGAGAGGATATCCGATGATAATCAAGATGGGGAGCTACAAGGGCTAGAGAGGCTACCTAAATACTACTCTACTCTAGGGCAGGTCCGTTGCGCACAGACCATGCTGTGCTCCCATGTGATTGCGCACAGACCAACGGAGTTCCGTTGGTCCGCGATGGAACTCCTTGCGGTCCTTGCGGAGGTCCGTCTTCGTCATCCATCTTTTATCTAAGCAATAAGAAACTGATAGAAAGAAATGATAAGCCAATGATAACGAAAGGAAGGGTTATTAATAGAACGTGCTTGCTCAGCACTATTGAAAGGGTCTAGACTTTTTGATCGGAGAGGTGGTGGGTTGAGTGACTAATCGTTCTCATGGCGGGCCGATGACTAAGTGTGGCGGGGTAAGCTGGTGCTTGATTGTGCGAGGAAGAGGACTTAGCGTGAAGGCTATTTAATCAAGAGCGGCCTTCGCTGCTTTCCTCACCAATCCGCCTTTCTTTTCCCCCATGACTCTCGAAAACAACCGCACTTTTATCACTCCTCGTAACCAGAGGATCTCTCGTCTTGACTCTCGTCC
>MU118024.1:8076-20023 GCA_014904855.1 Thelephora ganbajun
CAATGCTCGATTTTCGCCCTGGGGCAAAGCGAGCCAGATGCGGCAGCGATCGTGGGAACTCTGATCACTCGCTCTGGGGCCACTGGTCCTCAGGCTCGCTTTCCACTGAGCATAAAATATATACCCGGTTAGTATATAAATACAGGGCTAGACTAGTATGTATGTAAAATAAAGTATACACAAAAACTTAGAATAAATAAACAAGTATATACCAGGTAAACGAGGGGATGCACCTGGGGGTAGAGGCTGGCCACCCGCCGCGCATCCCGGAAAAGGAAAGCTGATCACCGATTGCTTTCCGCGCGGTGGGCCAGCAATGCTCGCTTTGCCCCAGGGCGAAAATCGAGCATTGCGGGCTCAATTCTCATCCGTTCGAGGCCGCGTTTAGCGCGATCAACCGCGTTCGATGTCTCCTAGAGGGTAGTATTTTTTTCGTGTTTTATTTCACAATTTTTTGCGGTTGCACTTTTTGAATCAGTCAATAAAATAACATTTATGTAAGGTAAATAAAATATATGGATGAAATACGGGTGGTGGGACCACCCGGGTGGGTACCCGGAAGGGGGGAACACCAGGGGAAGGTGTTTCCCACGGCCGATCATCCTCCTGGAAATATTTGATGGGAGGGGGAGCCCGGAGGAAGCCCAGGAGTGCCGCGTGATGTGAGGGAAATAAGATTTCCCACGATTGCAACACCCGGGGACCAGCTGATCAGCAGGGAATATCCCTGATCAGCCGGTGGACCCCCATTCCCAAAAGGGATGGGCCATGGGAATCCATCCCAGCCACAGGCGAACCCGTGGAAGGGTAAAACCCTGCACCGGGTACAGGGAAAGGGTTTTCCCTTTCCCCTTGCGAAGTTTTCCCCCTCTCCTTGACATTCGCACCAATAGTTTTACTATTCCAGTAAGGACTGTTGAAAGGGGACCGAACTCTGTTCGTTCGTTTGAGTATCTAGTACATAGGTGCACTTTATATACTAGATATACGAGTCTCGTGATCTCGTATCACGAGTTTTATAACATAAATTCTTGTCTCGACTACATAGGTTTTGATCTTTATCATAGAGATGGCCAGCTTACATACTGGGTGACTGTCCCTAAGGCTACACCGTGTACACACGAGTCTAGACGAATATAAATTGCCTTTTAAGGGGACTGCCAGGACCCCGTCCGCTCTGTCGGGTCGTGAGCAGCGCGAAACTCGGTTACTGGCACCCTTCTACGACGGATATCCATATCCCTGGCCTTAGGGATAGTCACCCACTGAGTGACTATCCATAAGGTTATATCCACTTCTAAACGAATGTTCAGAACCTTTTAAGGGAACTGTCGGGACCCCGTCCACTCTGTCGGGTCATGAGCAGCGCGAAACTCGGTTATTGGCACCCTTTTACGATGGATATGATAGTATCTGGTGTTATGGATAGTCACCCACTACTTCGATCCCGGATACTTGAATACTGACGTGACGTTCAGTCGGTATGTCTTCAATATCTCCCGAGCGTCGCGAGCCGGTGTACTGAACGTGTGTCTACTTATCCCCATATGTGGTCTGGATGCATGGAAAACTATTTTGCTGAGGCTTAGCGCTGTTTCAGGAACCCGGGCGACCCTGCAATCCCGCAGTATATACTGCGGGAGGCCCCCGCCCCCCGTCGTACGATTAGGCTCTTAACCTCGAGCTGCGAAGCACACCCACCACTATGGACACCAAAAACGGCGACGCTGACATCCAGACCAGAAAGATCCTGTTCTTAACGAACTCGGAGAGCGGTCAAGCGAACACCATCTTAGCTATGGCCCTTGAGGCCCTCACGCGCCCACACGTCGAAGTGCACATTGCTTCCTTCCCGAGCCTCAAACGGCGTGTCGAGAGACTGGATTCAAAACTCAATTTCCATCCATTGGATGGCAAGGACATGACAGGAATGATGACAGAGCACGGAGTCTCGGAGGAAAATTTTCCACATCCTCCGGCGACTAAAAGTTTTGCGGTCTATGGTCGGAATCTGGGACTCCTAATGGCAGGGTGGGACGGGGAGTATGCGTTGTTTTGTTTTTGTTCAGGTGTGGGTGGTGTCTGACGGTGTTATCTTTTTGGTTTAGCCTACATGCGGACATGCGATACCATTAAAAGGATAATTGGAGAGTTAAACCCGGGTATAGTGGTCGCCGACACCCTCTTGAACGCTGGACTCGACGCGTGCTACTCTTTGAACCGGGAGTTCGTCATGAGCAGCCCGAACACTCTGATCGATATCGTAAGGGCGCACCAACCGTGGGTGAAAGGGTTTTGGTACTACCCATCGTTCGTTTTCTCTCCCAACCTAATTCCGAAGCCTCGACCGAACATTTTCCCTTTCGATCAGATTCGCTACTGGAATATCGTTCCCAGTCTCATGGAGGGATCTCCCCATAAACATCTTAGCCGCCATCATGATGGTGTGGAAGATTGCCACATCTCCAGAGATTACGAGGTTGGACAAGTACCGCAACGCGCACGGTCTCCCAGGTCGGTTGCCTATGGAGTCAGCTCCTACCCGTGCAGTCCACGTCATCTGTCCTGCTGTCCGCGAGACCGACTTTCCCCTGGTCGTGCCGGACAACGTCGGTCTCTACGGTCCCATAGTCTTGGACACGAACCCCATCAAGGTTTCGGACCCGGAACTGAATCAATGGCTGGATAGAGGGGAGACGGTAATTATGTGCATGGGAACACACTTCCGCTATAGGGAGTCTCAAGTCAAGGCCGTCATCGACGGCTTCCTCAGCGCGGTAAACCACGATTCGAACACCCAGTTCCTCTGGAAGCTTTCCGATAAAGCCAAATTCGATGGTCTGATCGAGGAGGCGTTGAAGAATCCAAGAGACAAGGAGAGGTTCAAGATCGTCGACTGGTTCGAAGTCGATCCGGCTTCGATCATGAAACACCCGAACGTTGTCGCTTACGTCCACCATGGTGGGGCGAATTCGCATTACGAATGTGCTCTGTGAGTACAACAGACCGCTGTCCCCTCCCCGACTTCGCTTGTACCTGACACATTTATCCCAGTGCGGGGTTACCGCAGATCATTCTGGCGCAGTGGTACGACCTGTACGATATGGCCGTCCGGGTGGAATACCGGGGCATCGGCATTTACGGTAATAGGAACGTTGCGCCAGACATCGAGGCAGTCGAGTTTGGGACAGCTGTAGCGAGGCTCGTTCGGCCAGGCAAAGAGTCTGAGGGATTCAGGACCCGAGCTAAGGTTGTAGCAGAGGCATGTATAAAGGCAGGGGGGAAGAGGACAGCGGTTGACAAGCTGCTAGAGATCATTGAGGGAAAGGAGTGAATGCACCCCCAGGAACATATATCAACTAGCTTCGCGGGACTACGTACATAACCGTTCGATGTCCATTCGTTATCATACGGTTAGTGTGTGGAGGTGTGTGGTTAATTACGCATGTTATTTGCGAAGTCGAACGACAACGGGCCTACATCCTTTCGCTCAATACCCTGACTTGAACCTCTCCCACATATTCCCTCAACTCCTCGATGAGATCCTCTTCGGATTCTCGTAGAGCTAACAAACAAACCAGCCCCAGCCGATGCCCAGCCCGCTTCCTTTCCTTGGCTAGATTTATGAGAGGGCCCAGGGGTTCCAAGTAAGTGCAGCGAATCTCTCGGAGGAACGGACTAGGAATTCCTGCCCCGGGGTGTAACAAGGGGAATAATTCTTGAGCGAACTGTGCATCCCATGGGGTTACCCGGAGTACCCTTAGATCTTCGAAGACATCGATAGGAAAATCCGCGATGATGTTGGAACGACCTTTGACTGTCAGGTCTTCTATCTGTCCAAACGGGATGTACGTTTTGTTGGAAAACCGTCAACTGGAGTGGGACCTTCCCCAGTGTGAGACGTAGTGAGTGATACATTGGCCCCATTCCCGGATAATGTAACCCTGTGTGAGTATTGGTCGGAAAAGTAAGATATGTTATTTGCTCCCGCGAGGAGAACGCCACTGTAAGGCAAAAGATCGACCAGTTTTTGCGCTTCCCCTGGTCACAAATAAGATACCAACCGAAGCCACCTTAGACGCGGCAGCCTTAGGTAGGGGAGATTCGGCCGGCGGTATTGTACGTGTAATCCAATTCCACCAACGACTCCAGCGAAATGACATGGTCCAAGGAATTGTCCTGTAACATCTTACTGGAGATGTTGATACAAATATTCTGTAACCGAGAGCAGCCGGAGAAGAACCGGAACAGTGAACTCATGCGAAATGGACTTGAATCTCCCGGTAGGTGCAGATGGAATTCAGTTAGGTTGGGGAACGGAAAAGGGGATTCGAATGTTGGGCAAATGCCCCTGAAGCTGACGGTACAGAGCGATGGCGCTTGTTGACCGAGGAAACTGTCAGGGAGGCGCACGGATCCTTCGCGAGAGGGAATTTCTAGGTGTTCCAAGGATGGAAATGGGTTGCAGAAGAGAATGAAGGCGGCGGCGTGGACGCCACTGGTGCCCTCGATGGTAAAGGATCTCGTCCTTGAGATATGTGGAGTGAGGTATTGGAGCACCTCGAGCTCTCGCGAAGAATTCGTGTTTAACCTGACATCGATGGACGCTGACTTGGACCTTTCGAGGTACATGAGTGTACGGTCGACGTCATAGCTTGACTTGAACCGGAAACAACCCCAGAGAGATGGACTAGATACGAGGACAGAACGCCAAAACCGACAGACGTGCGTGGCGGCGATTAGATCCCCCTCGCGGGTGCGATATTCGAGAACCCTGGACAGGATCTCTGCTGGAAGCCTGTTGACGGGTATATACGTGTTCCTGATCACCCTAATCGCCTGTAGGATCTCAGAAAGATCCCGCTCGATGCCAAGGATCTGTGGATCAGGAGGCGATCAGCGCTCAACGACGGAGCCATATCAGGATTTCAAGGGGTCGCACCTTCTGTGGCCCTAATTCAAGGAACCCCTGGATTGCGAGTTGAGTCGGGGTAACAACTCTGGATGGTAGATATGCCTACATTCTGGGTGGAGAATTTGGATCCAAGGCTTGGGCGAGTGCATATACCAGCTGTTCGATGTTGAGCTCGCTGTCGAAGTACGAGCGTGACATGGTGGTGGATAGGTAACAGATTCAAAAAAAAAAAAAGACAGGTAACAAGTACGTAAGGTTCTATTTGAGAACTAAGTAGGAGCTCCGGTGGAAACCCGTTTATGGGCATAGGTATACTTATTCTCGACTGTAAAATCTCACCGTAAGATCCCGTTTGATGCTCAGAATCTGCCAGTGGATCATGAGGCGATAACCGACGGTATCCGCGGTAGTCGCGAGCATCGGCATCCCCTGAGATCACCTTCGAGTACTTATGTCCGCGACCAATCTCCACTAATACGGAGAGGCGCGCGCTTAGACTCGAAATTGAATATTGAACGGTCGTTGGTGGGTTACCTCGTGTCCTCCTCATCCCTACTCGTATCGGATACAGCAGCTATTGCCATGGCCCAAGCGAGGGATGATCCAACACATCGGCCACAAATCGACGACGACGAACTGCCCGCAGGTGTGACGCCTCCCCAGCGAGAGCAGCCTCAGTCTGATCACAAAAAATTCGATACAGGTCGGTCGCCCGAGATGGATCATGTCCTTTCCTTATTCAAGGATAAGAGCGGATTCAAACAACTCACAAATCTGGAGCCTGATCAAGCTCAGGCGTATGCAGATATGCTCGATGCGGTTCGGTACTCTACAAAACCGGTGCTCCAGCTAATCTAACCTTACAATCAGTATCTAGACGAGAGGGAACCCCACAGTAAAACACGGAAACAGCGGCTGAAGTGCCTACAGAGACTCTGCGGAACCTATGGCATCCTTCCATCATCATTTATCCTCCCGGACACATTCGACGGATACGGATCGATGCCATTCGCCACAGGTGGCTACTCACATGTTTACCGGATGACCTTTCAAGGGCGCCCTGTTGCCGTGAAACATCTTGTGGTCAACACCGGCGAGGAGGAAAGGCTCCGAAAGATGCGTAGAGTGTGTATCTCAGCCCACAGCCACCAAAAAGATCACTCACGCCGGGGTTCAAGTTACTTGCTAGAGAAGTTGTTGGGTGGAAGTGGCTCCGACATGAAAACATCTTACCCTTCATAGGAGTGACCCCAGAACTTGCGATCGTTTCTGACCTAATGGAACATGGAAATATCATGGAGTTCACCAAAAATCATCCGCGTCACAATCGCCTTCATCTCGTGAGTAACAGCAGGATATCCAACATCCTGGTCTAACCGTTGGGGTTCAGCTTATGGGCGCGGCAACCGGGTTGGAATATATACACAATCATAGTATTGTTCACGGAGATCTCAAAGGAGTGAGTGGCCACGCCCGCAGTCAGGCCGATTCTGACGTGGGTTTCATCAAGTTAAATATACTGGTCGATTCCAGGCACTCTGCCTGCTTAGCCGACTTTGGGCTCGCAATGATCATCGACGAGTCAACCATTGGGACTACTGCTAGCGGTCATGGGTTACGAGGTACAACGCGGTGGATGGCACCAGAACTGCTGATCCCAGAAGAATACGGGTTTTCTGGTGACTGCCAGAGGCGACTTCCATCCACTAGCACAGACATCTATGCACTGGGAATGACTATACTTGAGGTTTGCGTGTCCCACAGAGGGGCCGTTGAATGCTGGATGTCAGTAACATCCCTGGTAGGTAATAACAGGAACACGGCCTTTCAATGATATCAAAAAAGAGCCGACCGTTATGCTTGAAGTCATGAGAGGGAAGAAACCTGGCCGTCCCCCTTCTGGATTTTCAGATGCATTATGGAATCTTTTGTTAGCGGTTTGGGACGCGGAACACGGATCCCAGCCTCCCAGGCGACCGTTCACCCAAACAATCTTGAGCCAACTGCAGGAAGATGCGAACACATGGGATCAATTTATCATCCTACCAACTCCAGAACGAGAGGACGAAAGCTGTACGTCTCCCGTGCACTCGGAATCGCACGTGGGACCGCTCAAACACTTTCCGTAGTAACGAGAGCACTGTGGAACACCGCATGGACAGGACACGATGGTAAATGGGCGACTTGAATCGTCGATTTCCCGGTGACTGAAATGGTGACCCCAGAAGTAGTGGAGGCAGTACCAGCCGATTTAGCCCCAGAGGCCTCAGGCACCACACCGGCACCCGAGAGTCCAATTACCACGGGTGAACGTCAAGCGTCATTCTACCTGGCTCTTATCTCCCAGGGTGTCGAGTCCCCTCGAGATGCCCAACAAGCGTTGACCACTGCGTTTACGGCCCCCGACTACATCGACTGCCTCAAGGATCTCCCAGGATGTAACATCGACCCACAGGCATACATCGATGCCTTGGATCGAGTAGGTTCTCGTCTGACCACGCTCATGAGCAGCACGCTAACAGCACCCCCATATCAGATAATAGACACCCTAAGTCCTGGGTCAGAATTTTACCACCGTTGCCTCCGAGCACTGAGAAAGACTTGCGGCATCTACGGACTCCTCCCATCTTCGCACATCATTCCACAGGGACTGACCCTGGTAACAACCAACAATATGAAACGCCCAGTCGCCTCCGGGGGCTTCTCCGATGTGTGGAGGGCCGGAGGTAATGGCGGACAAATTTTTGCCATAAAACACTTCCGCATTTACGATCCCGACGACTCCCAGTATGTGAGAAAGGTACTTCGGATTTGTCGCTTGATCAGTCGGTGCCTCTCACTGGAACTCCTCCCTCAGGATTTTTGCAAACAGGTCATCATCTCTAGGCGAATAAGGCACGAAAATGTTCTAAGCATCGAGGGTGTTGCGCCTGAGTTGTTTGACCTTTGTCTGGTTTCCAAATGGCTTGGCAATGGCAATATGCTGCAATTCGTAAGGGCTCACGTGGGGGTCGATCGCAGGGGTCTAGTGAGTTCACCTGCTTTGTGGTGACGCATCGATCTGTCCTCACCGCTGGCGTTCAGTTGGTTGGCATCACGCGTGGCCTCCACCATCTCCACTCCAATGAAGTGGTTCACGGAGACTTGAAAGGTGTAAGTAAAGCGTTCAGCTACCTTCATCGTCTCAAGTGCTAATTCGTCGGACTTTCCCATAGCCCAACATCCTCATCGATGAGCGGGGTAACCCACTCCTCTCAGACTTCGGTCTTTCATCGGTCACAAGGAATGTCACTTCGGTCAATGCGTCAACACCTCGCAGCGGGGGTACGGTCCGTTGGTCCGCTCCAGAACTCCTCGAAGCATTATTTGACAAGAGCAAGAAACAAACTCCCACCACCAAGTCTGACGTCTACGCACTCTCGATGGTCATCATAGAGGTCTGCGGTTCCCTATCCCATGAGCCCAAGTCCTCACATCCATGCATCGTTGTTAGCTGTACACTGGGCACATTCCCTTCGCCGACAGGCGGGACCCGTCCGTCATTCTCATGGTGGCAAAGGGGAAAAGGCCACCCAAACCGGCCTCCGCTGAAGCGCTTGGATTAACCCCGGGGGTCTGGGAATTGACGAAAAAGTGCTGGCACAAGAAGTCCAGTAGACGTCCAGACACCTCTGAGATTCTCGCCCACCTTGAGAGTATGTTGTCACCCATGTACTTGAACGTGGGTTTACTGATGACATGGAAATCAATAGATAGGGAGGGTAAAAGCGGTCGATTTTTCGCGTCCCTTCGAGCGGCGGTCGAAGGAACATAAATTTTGATTGAAGGTCATGCAACGTTCAACCACCAACGCATGGCCTTTTGACCAGTTTAAAACATTAGAGGCAGTAGTCAATCTGTGGCACACAGCGTCTTGAACTCCATCCTGTTTTTGAGTTGGCCCCACTCCGTCGGAGGCGTGTCATATGAGCACTCGCTTGTCATGTATTCTCCACCTATTTCTTACCATCAATACGAGGTATGCTGTCCCAGACTTCGGGGAGCCCTGAGATCGTTTAAACAGCGTTTGATTGAGTATGGCTACGAGGGCGAGGAAAGCTTGTCTGAGGTTAACCTGGGATGCCTTGTCTAGCATTCAGTCACCGCCAGCTTCCCTATCCCCCGGGACTCTCTTCCGTCCAAACCACAGAACCTTCGCCAATCCTCCATATCGGTTTGTTCCAACATAGGTTGGCTCCGACGAGGCCGAATAAACTAGCTGGTATTTCTGGTCGTCCCTTTCCGAACTTTACTTTTGCAGCACCGACTCCGTGATGTTGGATTCCAATCTTTGAAAGTGATCATTCTCCCTCACCCATTCGTCGTTTTTCGTTCTAGGCCTCGAAGGGTAGCTACCTTCCGCACGAGTGCCCCCACATACGAATGCCCCCTCACACCCACACGCATACTAGGACACAGATTGCGTGTTCCAAGACCCCGCTCTCGAGCCGGAGTGGTCGCCCCAAATTTTTGAGTTGTTTGATAAGCTACGAGCCCAACAGAGCGATCTGAGTCGAACGGGGGTACTTCAACCGTGGTCCCGACATGAACACCTTCAAAACAAAGAATCATTGGTGGATCTTCGCCACCTAATTTCCCTGAAAGATCAGAGACGAGTGACGATCTGATTGTGGTTGCGAAGCTCTTGCGCCCCATCTGGGACACGTCCGTACGGTGCCCGTCCGCCTCCTTAACCAGCTTATCAGTGTCCCACTTACTCATCAAGGTGATGGAGATTGAGTGGATTGGCTCCAACTCAACCGATTCTCTGGACAAACGAACTAAGCCAGTGCGACACGGGATTGTAGACATGCCTATCCTCTAAACCCCCACTACAACCCGGTAAACAGACCTTTTGGTTCAACAAGGATTGTAGGAAGGCCATAAAGGACATGAGGAAAGCGAGGAAGGATATGAACTACCAACAAACAGGTGAAACCATAGACCAATACAACACCACCCGGAATGCTCTAAAGAGGACAATCAAAGTGGCAAAGAAACTCGGAGCTGCCAAAATAGCCAACGAAGTATCTCCTCAGAACGTATGGAGACTCAACAGTTGGTATCGAGGCAAGCAACGACACTTTACCCCAATCCTCAAAGCTCCGGACGGTAGGATAGCAGTTACTCCTTGGGACAAAACCACAGTCCTCCACAATGCCTGGTTTTCACAACCAAAGCCCATAAAAGGAGACTTTGCCTGCGACCTGAAGACTCCCGGGAGTCATACCCGGGTCCTGGATAGGGTCACAAGCAAAGAGATCAGAGACACCCTTACATCCTGCTCAAACATGTCTGCACCTGGTTCAACTGGAATAAGCTATAAGATCCTGAAATGGGCCCTAACAGCTGCACCAGACGAATTCAAATCCATCATCCATGCCTCTATCCAATTTGGACTACACCATCCCCTCTGGAAATCATCACTCATTGCGGTCATCCTGAAGGCCAAGAAACCATCTTACGCTGATCCCAAAGCCTGGTGCCCTATCCAATTACTCAACTGTATGGGCAAGTTAGTCAAGAAAATTGTGGCTAAACAGATCACCTTCGAACTTGGAAAGTACAACCTAACACCACTGGAACAATTTGGTGGAAGGTCCCACTCATCCTGCTACGACGCCGTACTATCCATGACCCATGACGTCCAGATGGCCAACAAACAGGGATTGGTTTCCTCTTTCCTTGCCGTTGACATCAAGGGCTTCTTCGACCACGTTCACCATGACAGACTCGTCAAGGTCATGTACGATATGGGTTTCCCACTGGCCATTTGCAGTTGGGTTAAATCCTTCGTATGTGACAGGTCTGCCGCGATTAAACTGGACGACTACGTATCAAACACAGCACCTATCTTTGTCGGAGTACCTCAAGGATCTCCTGTCTCACCCATACTGGCATGCTTATACGCTGCAGAACCTCTTCAAAGTCTCATAAACAACCCAACATACACTGAAGACGGATATCCAGTTGGACCAAGAGCCTATGTAGATGACTACAGTCTACTAGCGTGCTCTAGTTCATTCAAACGCAACAATGAAGCCTTGAAAGAATCAGTAACCCACCTAGTTGAGGAATTAGCTAAAATCGGCCTAAAAATCAACCCAGCTAAATCCAACATACTACACATGAGACCTCCGAGAAAAACCCACTACTCCCCACCCCCTGACCTGACACTGGAGTTCTATGGCACAACCATTAACCTCAACTCCCCCAGTACTGGATACGTCCGGTGGCTAGGAATGTTCCTGGATATGACCCTTTCCTTCAAGTTTCATACTGAAGTCATGGCCTTGCATGGCATCACTATAAACTCAGGATTAACGTGTCTAGGGAATACGATTAGAGGAATCAACCAACTCAATGCCAGAACACTAGTCAAGTCATGTGTACTCCCCGTCCTCACTTACGGTGCTCCCGTTTGGTACAGACAAGATAAACCCCAGAAGCTCATGATCCAACGCCTTGAACGAGTCCAAAACAAGTCCATCCGCTGGGTCCTGGGAGCTTTCAGAACCACACCCAACACTGCCCTAAATATTCTTTCGTTTATACCTCCCATAGAACTTTGGATCCATAAACTACAATGTGGATATGCCCTTCGTTTATTTCGTTTACCACTTCTATCTCCCATCACCCACAGACTACCTTTGCAATACAGACCAATGGTAAAGAAGTCGAAAGGAATAATACCCTTTAGACCCCCACTACTGGTCCACGTTGCAAATATATCCAAGGGTTCAAACCTCCTTTACATAGCATCACTCATTAAACATAACACAGAACGAACCCAACCATTCCACTCTCATTGCACACCATATGCCCTCGCACTCGACTCCCCCCTCTTCTATGGAAGACTAGATATCAGCTTCAAGGTCCCTCCCAAGGACGAGCTATTGAATTTGGTCTTCCAACAGACACTGGGGGCAGACCCCCCCTTACCCTGGAGGCAAATTGAGGGTTTTTTGAGAGTTTTTAAACAATATACCCTCA